>SKCR01025705.1:0-50878 GCA_019454045.1 Zanthoxylum bungeanum
GACTTGTGATTCATTGAGAAACCATCAGAATTCAAGATTCCAATATACGGCATGTACCAGTCTCAAAAGATGCTTATTTTTCCTCCCCAAACAACGCAAGTGAAGTAACTTTAGACGTTCCTCTTATATTGATATCATAATAACCAAGTTTCTTATTCAATGTTTAGAGTCTTCTGTATTTGCGTCGCGACACAACTGTCTTTGCGTCGCGATGCAAGCTGACAATGCTTCATTGGCAGCTTCAAGCTCGATTTTAGCCTTCAATGAGTTTGATTCAGTCTTTAACATAAACTACAAAATTGTAGATAATTGAGTCTTACATCCAACACAACTTATTCAGACTTTAAGACTAAAATACTGAATGTTGTGCAAATTAGGAAGTCACTAATGGAAATTGGGAATTTTGGATTTTTCACTCCTTTTTATTCCATTTTTCATATAATGCATCCTAGACAATAAAATTATGAACATTAGTACATTTAACACATTTAATAACATAATTTAGGAGGGAAATCAATTATAAATATACTTGAAAAGTCTATATTATAGGTACTCATCATCGGTATTATGACAAATATCAATGAAAAATATTTTTGGTAAAACCCTAAAATTTTGTAATACACATTTAGCGACGGATATTCCGTCAGTAAAATGAACAATTTCCAATGGTATTAAGCCAAATATGGACATAAAAAATCCCACAATAATATCCAAAAAAATTATTGATATTCCTTCAAAAATGTATAGTTATTTTTTAACAATGTTATTTATGATAACCATTGGTAATTACTGATATAAAAAATTTCGTCGATAATTTGACAGTTTCTTATAGTGCCAATAGCAGACTAGTTATTCATAGTGAATTTTATTAACTAAGACGACTATCTTTTAGCAGTCTCCATTACAAAATAGAAACAAATATACCAAAGAATTTAAATTATCAAAACATATAGAAATATTTGTTTTGATGTGCCAGTGTCATCTCTAAAAATTCTTCCAAGCCGTTATGTTATGCCGTCTTGTTCTTCTTCACACTCAATCTTCTACTCCTCCCTAGAAATTTGAGAACCTCATCAATAAGAATCACAGGAGCCGAAACCAGGATGACCAGAAACCATTCATTTAGATTCAAAGGAACAATGCCAAACACGTCTGCGAGGAACGGAACGTAAAGTATGAGGCAATGGAGTCCGAATGAGACTGACATGGCAACTAATAGCCAAGGGTTCCTCCAAGGTGGCATTGTGACCAAGCTGTTATCTTCAGATAGTGCATTCAAGGAATTGAACATCTCAATTGCCACCAATACCGAAAGTGACATAGTCATTGCCTTAACTTTACCAGTGGTAAAATAGTCACACGGGTTAGAGAAAGTGATCATCCGATCCCCACCACCAACTGTGTATGGAGTAGCAGTGAAATTAGACCACGTTGAACACTCCCCCCAGTTACGGAGCTGAGATAGAGTAACGAGTGTGTGTCCATCGCCAACAAGATTAATACTCATAAATGAACCTTGAGTATACCATAAGACAAATATGCCAACAGTCGCAATTCCCACATAAGAACCAATTACCTGCCATTCAAAACAGAAAGATAGATAGTGAGTACAACCTTGCTTTGCTTCCTTGATGATTAATCACACACATCCGTTGAAGTATTACTTCATATTTATTTTGCATTTCACTTTGCTTCAGTATCTCGAAAATCAGACAATATCTTTTACGTCATTATACTGATCAAGTATTACAGAAGAACCAAATGCCACTAAAGTTCTTATTACTATTAAGGATTTTCATCAATACTTACCAAGTAACGCAGAAGAACCCATGAATTTATCAGAGCATCATCACTTCTGCGGGGTGGTTTACGCATTATATCAACATCAGCAGGGTTGAAACCTAGAGCGGTTGCTGGAGGACCATCAGTAACCAAATTTACCCACAGAAGCTGCACAGGTATCATACATTCTGGTATGCCCAGAGCAGCAGTCAAGAATATGGATATTACTTCTCCAACATTGGATGATATCATATACCTGAATATTTCGAACAAACAAATAAGACACCTGTAATCCAATCAATGGAAGAAAATGAGAGAATAAAGATGTACCTAATAAAAGCTTTCATGTTATTATAGATTGAACGACCCTCAGCCACAGCCGAAACAATGGTACTAAAATTATCATCGGCCAAAACCATATCCGAAGCTTCTTTTGCAACCTGAAACAGTAAACATGGAGAGTTCCCAAAGTTAGAAGAAAATCAAATCTGAAAAGATAATTACCAAGAACTCAAGTTTCAAAGTCCGCAGTCCTCTGGGCCAGCACACAAATGGAACAAAGTTTAAATTTTCGAGTTACCTCAGTTCCAGTGATGCCCATTGCAATTCCAATGTCAGCCAATTTCAGAGCAGGTGCATCATTTACACCATCTCCTGTCATTGCAACCACTTCCCCCATCTCTTTTAGCATCCTCACGATTTCTTGCTTATGCCTAGGCTCAGCACGGGAAAAAACCTTTCCACCCGGTTTTGACAAAGTTTCAATTTGTTGTGTAGTGGAAAGAGACGTGAATTCTTTACCCGTAAAACTTCTCCCTCTAAGATCCTCATCTTCAGAAAATAATTTAATTTCCCTGCAAATTGCCTCAGCTGTGGATTTATTATCTCCAGTTATCACCATAACTTTGATCCCGGCTCCACGACAATCCTCAATTGCTTTATCAACTCCATCTCGAGGAGGGTCCTGTTGGATGTGTTTAGTAAGAATTATTAAAATTTACAAGTCTTATATAAATATCAATGGATGTGCAGCATTAACACAGTGGCATATACTTACCCTTATACCAACAACCCCTACAAAGACCAAGTCACTTTCAATGGAGGAGTAGCAAGATGGATCAAGCAACTTCTTGTGGGCAGGATGACTCTCGGCATAGTAGTCTGAAAACTCTCCCAACTCATCCTTATATGCCATCCCTAAGCATCGCAGTCCCTTTGAACTCATCTCCAAATGTCTTGAAAGCAATAGTTGACTGCATGGTTCATTTATCGGAACAAGAGATCCATCTGCAAGTTGCACATGTGAACTGCGCTCCAGTAAACTCTCAACAGCACCCTGCAAATACAAAAATTAAATGAAGTACAGAAGAGCCATCAGGTTTCGAAGATTTCATGCTGATTGTAAAAAGCTGTCTGCTGAATCTAACAAAAAATTGGAGCATAAATACTCACTTATTAATTTTGCTATAATACAATTCATTATGTCCTATTTCAGTCAGTTTTGGATCAGCTTTATATTTGAATAGATTTAACTCTCAAGTTTCAAAATCAAAAACAAAAAAAAAAAGAAGATATCCACATACCAGAAAACTAAAATCAAAGTGAAAAAATATATTTTAATTCTAAGTTCAATATAGTTATTTCTCTTACAACAAAGCTGGCATTAAATAAAATGTGGCAGTCACCTTGACTAGTAATCGATTATGTCCAGTAGGCTCGCGGACAATAACACTCATTGATTTTCGAATGCGATCAAACTCCAATGTGGCAACCCTCTTTGATCTTTTTGTCCACCACTGACAACAGCCTATATTTGAACATATTAATGGATGAGATCAAGAAATTCGTTTTGTAATTGAAGAGCCTAAATAAAAAAAAAATTTCCACTCACCTAATTTGACAGTGCTGTGGTCAATCAAATAGTTTGCTGCAAGCTTTGTATCACTGATCTTGTTCCTTCCCTTGGCATTTGGAACTCCCATCTTTTCAACTAAAACCTTTAAAGCAGCTTCAGTGGGCAAACCTGTAGCTCGAAAGAGAGGGCCATCACTATAAACCCCAGCATCATTACAAACAGCACATATCTCTGCCATGGCTTGCAAGTTAGCATCCATATTGTAGCACGGCCAATCAACAATTCCACCATCCTTAGGATCATAAGTTGTTCCTTCAACACGGAAAATTCTGGAAGTAGTAGGTTTCCCACCCAAAGTGAAGAATTCAGTCGCAGACATCTGATTTGTAGTCAGTGTCCCAGTTTTATCAGAACAAATCACAGTTGTGCATCCCAAAGTTTCTACACTTGGAAGTTTCCGTACAATAGCATTCTTTTGTGCCATTTTCTTGGTACCAAGAGCTAAGCAAGTTGTAATTACAGCAGGAAGACCTTCTGGGATTGCAGCTACAGCCAATGCAACAGCTATTTTGAAATAATAGGTGCATTTCTCAAACGAAAATAGGACATTTGTAGGCCATCCATCCACAACATCCCAGGAGAGAAAATTCTTGTAATTTATAAACCAGACAGCAAGGCAAACTAGAATAATTGCAGTAGTAAGCCTGTTGCCAAATTCATCCAGCTTCTTTTTCAAAGGTGTATCACTCTCTTCCAAAGAAGCCTCGTGTATTTGCTTCTGTATCATCCCAATCTCAGTGTTCATGCCAGTGCTAATAACAATACAAACACAGCTTCCATTCACGACTGTTGTGCCTGCAAAAACCATATTTTCTTTAGCTTGCAGTTCACAGTCATCCAAGAACACAGGACTAGTGCCTTTTAAAACAGGCATTGCCTCTCCAGTCAATGAACTCTGCTCAACTCTCAAAGTTGAAGTTTTCAACGCCGCAACTCTCATGTCAGCAGGAACTTTATCCCCAACCCTCAGTTCCATTATATCCCCAGGAACAAGATCTCTGGCAGGCAAGTCAGGAACAAGATGCCCGTCTCTCAAAACCTTCCCCGATTCACATTGCATCTCCTTGAGGGCTTCAAGTGCCTTTTCCGCATTGCTCTCTTGCCACACCCCAACAATTGCATTAAGAACCAAAATAAGTACTATCACCAATGGTTCCACATACGCCTCAAAACCAGACTCCCCGGATTCACTACCGTGCAAATAAGCTAAAATGAAGGATATAAAAGCCGCAACAAGAAGTACCTTCACAAGGGTATCATCAAATTGTTCTAACACTAGCATCCACAGAGGTTTCCTCTTCTCCTTGGCAAGTTCATTGCATCCATATCTCTCGCGCCGCTTTTCCACCTCAGAAGAATTCAAACCTTTATCTAGTTTCACATTGTACTCTTTCAAACACTCCTCTACAGACCATGACCAAGCAGGAAATGTCTTTTCCACCATGGTATTTTCAACTTGGAGTTCAAACTTCAAACTATCAAAAAAAAAAAAAAACAATAATAATAATAATAAAATATCCAAATAACCACAGCAAATTCCTTCCAAAAAAAGTTCAAAGTTCAAACACATGAAACAAAATTTAGCAAAAGCATAAAGAAGCAAAATTTAAAAAACTACAACTACAAAGTACAAAGACAACTATGTTACTAATTCTTTTATAACAAGACTAACCGCCACCCACAAAATTTATTGATTGATAAAACAGAGAGGGTGATTTAATAAACCCAAATAAACAACAAACCAGACAAAACTAGAAAACAACAGTAAAAATAAACAATCATATAAATAATTACCACTTACCAGTTGCCAGAAACACTCACTTTGCAATTTGCACTTAATTATAAAGAGCATAACAGGAACGAGAGTTTAAAAAAAAATAAATAAATAAAAAACAGAACCTTTAAAGATGGAAGAGCAACAACTTACAAGAAAAGTTGGTGGCTAATGGCTTGTTAACAAAGCAAAAGACCAAATAAAATTCTCTTCCACGACTAAAAAAATCAAATCTTGGTCAAAGAAAGTAAGTGGAACATATGTTTTCCGTGAATAGTAGTAATAATAATAATAATAATAATAAAATGAAGAATTGTTTATTCGATCATGACTCTTTTTGAACTTCCTTGGCTCTCTGTTTTCGTTAGTTTGGAATATTTGGATTTTTTCTTGACTCTAGTAATTCCTCCCAGCCAGCAGTTAAAAAGAGTTTTTTACGGAGTTGCCCTTGTTTGTTTCGTGTAATTACAGATTTGACCTTGGAGTTGACTTTATACGTATATATAAATTGCGGCCGCACGCTCTTTTTGTCGAATCTTATGTTTTTGGACATGACCCAATTGGTGTAAAATGAGATATCCAAAAGACATCTCGAAGGATAAATTTGGATTTTTAGTTAATTTTTTAACTCGGGATATTATTTTATTGAGATTTAAGATGATTTTTAATTTCAATTTCAAATTTTTATTAAATTATTAGAATTTATAATGAGAAGAGATTGTGAGTCCTGTCTTGATCGATTGCTAAATCTATTAGAAGCTGGTTTAATTGATTTTATTTTAATAGATAATTATTTGGTGAGAGAAATAGATTAGACTAATTTAGTTTTTTTTCTTGGGTACTTTAGTCAAATAATTTATAAGAGTTTAATTTTTGCAACTGTATAAAAGCTAAAACTAGGCCCGCCTTTGGAGAGTAATTCAGCGGAAGGTGACATGAAGGTACTTTTATTGGTCATGGCGTTGAAAAAGAGTCTTTGAAAGTTGGTGATTCATGATGGTATGTTTCATTTAGGAAACCAGAACATTTAATAAATCAATCAATGTTAGGCTGCTTCAAAAGGTTAATTATCAAGTAGAGGTGCCACCAATTCGTTTGATTTGAAATCGGAATCGAACCGAATGGTTACAATTCTTTTTTTTTTTTTTTTTTTTTTTTTTGGAAACGATGGAAACCCCACCACCAAACCACCCATTGTGGGCCGCGGCGCAGGTAAAACCACCGGCTGTCCCAGACTCTTACAAGAAGTGCACCCCCTGGATTCGAACCCAGAATCTCAAGGTGAGATCCTGGACCCTACACCACCAAGCCACACCCCTTGGGGACATGGTTACAATTCTTATTCTTGTGAAATTTTAATTGAATTGTATCATTTTGATTCGGTTACTATTGACAAAAGAAAGTCACCCTAGAACGAATGAGTCAGTAAAGGACAAAAGCAAGCAGGGCGAATAGGTATCACGCCACATGACGATTTGAAACCAGGGCGACGACGAGAAGAGCAATCAGAAAGATCGCCAGACGACACAACAACTAGGACGACAAAAGAGTTAGGACGACTGAGTACATGTTGTGGTTGATCCCACGATTTAAACGGTTAGACAGTATCACCCACGACTTGGCAGTTCATCGCGCACAATCTAGCAGTTCCCCCTATGATCAGGCAGTTATGACACACAACTTAACGATTGGAGACGTGATCCAGCGGTTGTGGAGAAATTACGGACTAAAACCATCTGAGCAGGTAACGAGTTCCACTATAAAAGGCCCACTCATGCGAAGAAGAGAAAATGAAGAAATGAAGACTCAAAACGAGCATTTTATTTTAATTTCGTAGCTTTGTAATCTTAGGACTGTAATTTGTGTGCTTGTGCCCCTTGGAGACTTGTTCACTTAATCAAACACCCTTAGCTGGGACTGTGTCTCAGGAGGTTTAAACCTTACACGCTCTTTTGACAGAAAATTGTGCAAACAGTTTTTGGCAACCATAGTGGGAGGATTGGTGTAAAAAGTGAAAATGCCTCCGAAAATAAACACTCAAACTGGCTCAAGTACAAAGGAAGAGGGACTGGAGCAAACCAACCAGCCCCATGTTCCAGCCGTAGTAGGCCATTTCGAGGGTCTGGCAGACGCTAGTCGATATGAACCTATGCGAGAGTTCAGCCCTAACGCGGTTCGCGCCTTGTTCGGCGAGTTCACACAGGATATTGTCGAACAGGTTAGGCTTCAAAACGCTCACATCATAGATAATTTTACTTTGACTAGTAACTCGCATTATGAAAATATGGCCAAACACCTAAGCTCATTAAATGAGTTAATGGCCAAGTGTGTAAACGGAGGACAACCCTACCGTGGACTACACTTCCTCCTGCACCAAGCAGTCAGGAGGCTGGTCCGAGCAATATTCCTCCACAAGGGGTCACTGCCCCTACAACTTCCAGGGGGAATGAATCATGGGGGCAATGGCCCACATCTTGGGCCAAACCTACACCAAGGGCCAAATATGGCACAACATGAAGTGGTGTTGCCCCAAGGTCCCCAGGTTTCACAAGGGCAAAGTCACGACTATGTCCCACTTGTGAGAGGACCACAACCGCCACCCATAGCAATGTTATTCAATGGCAATGACATGTTGAGAGAACAGATGACCGAGATTCTTCAAAATCAATTCGGTCTAGGGGTAAGGCCAATTCGGCCAAGATATCGAAAGCCATATCCAGATTGGATCGATGTAGCATATCTGTGGCCTAGGAATTACAAAGTACCAGACTTTTCTCTGTTTACAGGGTCTGGGGAAGTTTCTACCATGGAACACATAGGGCGATTTACCCTTCAGTGTGGAGAAACAAATGATTTCCATAAGTTGAGGTTATTCCACGGCTCACTGTCAGGAGTAGCTTTCTCTTGGTATGTCAGTCTGCCGCCCAACTCGGTGGAAAATTGGCAACAAATGGAACAGTTGTTCCATGCACAATTCTACAAGGCCGAATCTGAAGTGGCCTTAGCCGATTTGGCAAACTTAAGACAGTTGCTAGGAGAATGGGCGGAAACGTTCTTACAAAGATTCAAAGTGGCTTGAGGCCGATGTTACATGCCTTTGCCAAGAAAAAGAATTTGTGAGAATCGCTCAGAGCTGTCTCAATTTCGATCTGAAAAAGAAATTTCAAGATCGTGAATTCTAGGATCTCCCCCAACTCACCACTAGTGTGGTGCGTTATAAACGGTTATTAAGAGAGGAATAGCAAATGAAGAATTCCAGCAAGGGAACTTATTATAAGAATATCAATTATGAAATAGGCGAAATGGACATCGAATCAGCCGACTTATGTTTGGCCGAATTGGTTAAAAGGAAGTCGTACGTTTACACGACGTGGGTTTAACCCCAAGCCAAAGAAGAGAACGATAAAAAGAGTAGGAATTTCTCTTTTGATATTATGAAGGTCGATGCCATATTCGATCAATTATATAAAGACAAGTAAATTAGGTTGAGCGATCGTCACACCTTGCCAAGTGCCGAACAAATCGGTGGTAAAAAATACTGTAAGTGGCACAATGCATGGTCCCATACAACTAATAATTTTCTTGTTTTTCGGAATGTTTTGCAGGACGCCATAGAATTTGGATGGATAACGTTCGAGAAAAAGATGGCGGTAGACGAAAACCCTTTTCCAAAGCCGATGGAATTAAACATGATCAACTCGGACCTTACCAAAATGAATTTGCCAAAGTTCAAGCTGGTCCTATATGAAAATCAGGACGGACATCGTCTGAGCGCTCTTGAAAAGATTAAAACACCCCATGAAGGGAAGGATCAGCGAAATCTGTGTGCGCAGTGCAAGAACATATAGAGTGGATGAGGGAGTTGGAAGATACCTGTGAAAGGCTTGTAAAGAAAGACCCAGCAGCTGGCAACCGAGGACCTTCGCTCCAAGGTTCTACGGTGAGAATTCAAACTTCATCCAAAATATAAGGACGTTTAGGCTGAAAATTCATCGGCCTAACGTATGGCATTCGTACCGTAGGCCATATTCGGAGCAACGTTCAGGAAGGAATTACCCTCTTGTTGACGAAATGACAAGGACACAACTGAGACGACACCAGAGAAATTATGGTCGTATGATGCGCCAACAAGGTGAAATGAAAGTCACTGCATGCCGTAGTTCTTATACAATGGGGAAACCGAATGTGAGTAGTAAAGAGAGTGACGATAGAGAAGGTACAACTACGAACTGTGAGGAGCGTACCAAGTTTGATAGATGAAAACGGGACGAGACAGACGACGAGGAACCCCCTATTGTCATTCAGTTCGGTAGTATGCCACCGGTTGTGGCTAATCATTACTTGTTGTCCGAAAAATTCAAGGGGGACAACAATGAAGGCTCTGGAAATAACGAAGACGTCTATGATGGTGATGAGACAGAATTTACAGCACTCTCGATAACAGATAGAGAGGCTTCAGACGAGGAAATGACTGACATAGAAGAAGAAATAGACGTCAGGACTGAAGCACGAAGAAGGGGAATATCACAAAATCGGCTTCTCAAAGAATTATATGAGGCCGGAAACCCTGCAGTCGGAACACTTGGAGAAGACTTGGGACGATCCTCATACCTCGTCCTATATGGAACGCCCAAAATAAAACGGATCGTTACCAGGACGGAAAAGCGAAGACTGGTCGTCAATAATGTCTCTCACGATGCGCCGGTTACATTACCACCCTCTAGATGGGACATGGAGGAGGAAATACCTCAGGCCAATCCCGGGAATGAACAAACAATGGAGGTAGGTCTATCAGGGAAGGTGATATTTCCAAAACCACCATTGTAGGAACTGCATCTTTGCATATAAGTCCCGATGATGAGTCTCCTACGGAGGCACTCCTCTTTAAGTTTTGGAAGTCGCGGGAAACGGACGTCGGAAGGGAACAGTCATAAATTGACACCTTGTTGGATTTAATTCGTTTGCCTAGCTTTGGGTTTACTCGCTGAACCTCTGTTTTAACTGTTAGCCTTGGCCCAAAATCCCCCACAAGCCACACACGAAGCCCACACACCACCAAACCACACACCAAGCCCACCAAAACAAACCAAAGTCACGCCCAAAGCCTTCCAAAATAACAAAATCACACATTAAACACATGCTAAAATCAAGACAAACCACCTTCCCAAATTAAAATAGATTTTTCCTTATATCACACTAATTAGAAGATATCCTCATAATTACACAATATTCTTTCCCTATTCACATAAGGTAAACCCCAATCCTTGCCTATAAAAAGAAGCCTAAACCAACCCTTCACACTCTGGCTTATTTTCATGAAAACACAAAAAAATAACATGGTCCATTCACGCCTAAAGCCTCCCAAATTGCCTTCACACTGTCGCACAACACAGCCCTCGAAACCCTTCCAAAACCGTGAAACACCATCACCAAAATAGCAAGCCTCAAATCAACGCCACCAGCCCCTGACCAACCTGCCTTCAACGCACAATCACCCCTCTGACCAACCTGCCTTCAGCGCATAAACACACCCCCTGACCAGCCTGCCTTCAGCGCACAATTACCCCCTGAAACAGTCCACACAGCACCCTTAAGACCACCAAAAACTGCACTGAAAACAACCTCTAATACCCCATAATTACCGCAAAACATTAATCCAAAACCGTGACTAGAGACAGTCACAAAACGAAGCAAAACAGCAGCCCAAACAGCGAAACAGCGAAGGAAAATGTTGAACCAGTGAACCGAAGGAGTTACGGAGCATCAACCCTTCTGACAACCGCGTAGCGCACTTCCGAGAGATGACTTAAGAGTTAGACCTGAGGGCACCCTTTTTATTTATTCTCCTTTATTTTTATTTATTTTCTTACTTTATTTCGCATGAGTATTATGGATTGGTGTATGATATGACTTTCGGATGAATGGAATATGTGTTCTCTCTTGCGGTATATCGGATGGAAACCCGGACGTAAATTTCGTATCCGAATCTGAATGGACGGTAGTGCGGTCTGTACTTGGGATACAATGCCACATACCGCTTGAGAGACACATATATTTCGTTTCATCCAATCTCCTGTTTATTCTTGATTTAATCGTTTAGTATGTTATTTTCCTTTATGCATGATTTAGTTGTTTAGTATGTTCTTTTTTATACATGATTTAGGTGTTTATGTGATTTTATACATGATTTAGGTGTTTATGTGATTTTATGCATGATTTAGGTGTTTATGTGATTAGAGGTATCATTTCTTTTTGTGATTCTGTTCGAACGCATTATCAAATGCTACACGAACGTATGCATTCTTCTTTGGCTCGTTCGAACGCGTTATCAAACGCTACTCGAACGCGTGTATTCTATTTACTGTTTGAATGCGTTATCAAACGCTACTCGAACGCGTGCATTCTGTTTACCATTCGAATGCGTTTACGAACGCGCACGCACTGGACAGATTCCTTCCTCATGTTTTGCATGTTTGTTTCCTTAGTTATTCATTTCCTCATCACATGCTTAGATAGCTCTTTTTAATGTTTATGCTTTTACCGTCATTGTTTATTTATCTTTCCGCATTTATTTATTTATTATGTTCATGAAATTGTGTGTTTAACGTTATTTCGACTTACTTTTATGCATGCTAACTTAGATATAGGTAGTATGCAAACTTAGATATAGGTAGTATGCACACTTAGATTTAGGTTGTTTTTGCGTAGACTTGGTTAGATTATTGCACAAATCCATTCATTACAAGTGGCATAAGTAATGGACCATTCCGAACCCAACGGTTTGAGGTCTTCCCTTGCGAGGGGTGAGTGCGGCCTTAAATCATTTTTCCAGTTACACTGGGTGCCCACTCTATTTTAGTTCTCCAGTTTAGTTCCCCCGTGGGCTATTCTGTACTCCCAACCAGGCCATGAGCCTGGAACAACGTCACCAATTTTTGTGTCCTACAGTCTGGCGACTCCACTAGGGATAGAGAATCGGCCCCGAAATAATGTCTTGTAATGATTTTGATTTGTGCTTTAGTTAATCGTGTCTACAGTGGGTTGAAAGGGTTTAATCAAGGGCATTATTAAAGCTTGGTAATGGTTTGGTGTCTTCCTTCATTCACTACCTTTCTATAAGGAAAAGCCGTGAAGGCACCTAGATAATCATATACTCGAAGTTTATTGTGATGGACTAATTTGGAGGACTTGTTGTTTATTCCTGTCACAATTGCGATAAGAGCCTAAGAGGTTTGGGTATTTAAGAGAGTTCGCTCCACCCTCTCTCTGGGGAATCTACAATGAGAAATCCATTTGACAGTCAGTCAAGCACCATAACTCGTTGGCACGTACCTTAGTGTATAAAAAAGGGTGTGCTCACTTGGTCGCTTGGACCCTTGAGTGGGGAGACCTAGTCGTGGGAAATCCTTCGCCGATGAGAGCCTTTGTCTACACTCCCGTAAACCCACATGTGAACTGTAGTTGTAGGACCAATAGAAACTATTCATTTATGCTTGCGTTTAGGACCATCGTCATTTGGATTCAGTTGGAATTTTTGTCATGAGATATGGGCTGGTTAGGCCATTTAAATTGGGATGAGTCCGTGCTTTATGACAATTGGGCCAAAAGCCTCTAAAATGTTGATAGGCCACTTTATGTTTAGGCCCCTTATCATTTGAAGTTATTTAGCCATGTTATCGCAAAAGTGTAAACATGTTGGGCCTTTTCAACTAGGACAAGTTTGCACCTCGTAATAGTATGATTGAATGCTTTAAAATGATAATGGGCCGACTTATACATTCCATGCATCGCGCGCATATATGCTGACTCGCAGTTTTAAAAGACATCATAGATATCCGTTGGGTTAGGGAAGAGGGAAGACTCATCAAAAAGCCATTAGCCAACATGAGTGAATTAGAGAACGAGGTGTCCCGTATGGATCACCTGGAAAACAATCTCACTAAGGTTACCGAGCAACTGCAAGCTTTGACCACTGTATGACTAATATGGTTGTGCCCCGTGCTGGGGAAGCTCTGAGAATGAGAGGAGTGAGGACCCTCCGAACAGGCTGAATGATGATATCCCTGTCTTCGATGATGACGTGGCTGAGTATGCCGCAGGAAAGATAGCCGGGTCTCAGGCCAAATTGCAGAAACTCCGCGATCAAGTGGAGTCAGTCACCTATAAGATGAGAGGCAAACATGAAGATCTGCTAGACTATGAGGCAATGACGTTCGAGGAGCAGTTTTCGGCTCAGTTCAAGATGTCTGACTTGGCCAAATTTAATGGGAACGGGGATCCGAAGGTTCATCTCCGGCAGTATGTCTCGGTGATGAGTTCAATGGGTTTATCGAAATGTCAGGTCCACAAAATATTTGGGATGTCGCTTGAGGGCACCCGTGGTATGGTATCACAGCCTTGAGATGAAGGTCAAAGATGACTGGATGGAGTTGGCAGAAGCCTTTCTGGCTCAGTACGTAACAGATTTGGAGATCGACTTATCGCTTCGTGACTTGGAGAATACCAAGCAGAAGCTGGAGGAGAGCTTCAAGGATTACGTGGACCGCTGGAGAAGCCAGCTTTTGAAAATACAGACTCGGCCCTCAGAGAATGACCAGATCAAAATGATTATCAAGGGCACCAAGCACTCAATCTATGGCAAGCTGATGAGGATGACCTCCATGATTACGGATTTTCGACAGTTGATGGAGACTGTCATGGATATCGAGGAAGAAGAATTGGAGAATATGAAGTTTTATGGATTAAACATGAGGACTGTTGGAGGACCATCAGGAGCCAAGCCCATTTCTGCCGAGGTTGCCGCTATCAGAAACCGGTATTTTTCTAACCTGGGTAGGCCTTTGTCTAAAGTGCTGGAGAAGTTGACAAGGCAAGGATTCCTAAAACCCTTGGAGACTATACCACTTCCACACCCTCTACCACCAAATCTCAACCCAAACCTTTACTGCCACTAACACCAGCAAAGAGTCCATGACACCGACAGTTGTGCCCTCCTCCGACATAAAATCCAGGACCTCATAGACTCCCACAAAATACCCGACCCCGAAAAGGAGCTACCCAACACACAACGAAACCCCATACCAAATTATCACTATGTCCCACCACCTACCTACATGATAAGCTCTGGCCTACCCGAAAGCCTTGTCCTCAAGTCCTTTGACCACCAAGCCTTTTGCCTGGGGATTTGGGATAGTAGTAGTGAGGAGGAAACGGAGTAGGGGAAGAATTTCTGGGAGGAATTCTCGAGCAGTGATGAATAGGAGGTAAAAGGAATGACGTGCAGTGGTCGTTTTTACAATGATACCGCGGAAAAGGACAATAAAGTGTTGGTAGAAGGTAGAGAAGTGGCGGAGAACGGGGATAATGCCGAAGGAAATGTGGTGCTGCGTCAGTTAAAGAAAACATGAGCACAGTTAAGCATTTGGGAGTTGTTGTGTGCATCGTAGGAGCACATGCGGGCTATGGTTGAGGCCTTGAGCAAGATAAGAGTACCGGAGGATGCTAACCCTGCGATGTTTGTGGGATCCGTACATAAAGAAGCTTCACATGTGATAACCTTTTCTGAGGAGGAACTCCCGGTGGAGGGAAGGAATCATAATAGGCATTTATTCATAAGAGCTGCAGTGAGAGGTAAGAAGACATCATGTGTAATGGTGGATGACGGCTCATCCATCAATGTGTGTCATTTGAAGATCTTGTCAAGGCTGGGTATGAAGATGACAGATCTAAGTCGCTCCAATATGACTATCAAGGCTTATGATGATAGCAAGCGGGGAGTTGAGGGTACTTTTACTGCGATGGTCAAAGTGGGCCCAATTGAGGATGAGGTTGAGTTTACAGTGCTGGATATCCCGACCACTTTTGCTTTGTTGTTGGGAAGGACATGGTTTTATAAACTTGGGGGCGTGCCCTCCACTCTGCATCAGGTCAACAAGTTTCCATACGGGGAAGAGATTGTCACTATCAGAGCTAAAGTAGACAATGTCGTAGCCGCTTTAGAAATACAACCTTTCATGAGGTTCCAAGTGTCGGCAACCTTTGAGGAATGGGTAGATCCTAAGGTAGCTAAGATCATGGAGAAGATGAAGTTCGAGCCAGATACATGTTCGGGTATCGGAGGAGCATTGCCCAACTTCAAGGGGTAGACCACCCGGAGGGGTTTGGGATACAAGTCTGATGAGGATAAGCTGAAGGCTAAGAAGAAATGGTTAAAGTTGATGGAATGCTTTGTGAAGGCTACAGGGTATCAAGGAGAGCCCGAACCAGTGGAAGTTAATGGGGTCATGGTACCGGGGTTTGAGATATTTCAAGATGTACTTGGTGAGAAACTGCTGACAGTAGAGGTTGCAAAGAAGGAAGAGAAGTGGGAGGAAGAGTTGATGAAGCTGGAGAGTCTGACCCTCGAGGAGAATAAGGAAACCGAGGAAGACCGGGTTGTGGGGGACGAAGCATCTGCGGAGGATGAAGATGTTTATTTCTCTGATTTATTCGAATGTATTTCTGCACCTACTAGTAATAAAGATATTCATTTCGCTTACTTGCCCGAGTCTCTCCTTTCAATTTGCATGACTTGAGTATATTTGACATCAACTCAACCAAAACAAATGCATTCAACCTTGGTACGCTTGAAAGCCCCAATGAAGTATTAATTGCGAGTGAGGTTACCTCTGAAGAGCGGAAGAAATTATAAGAGATGTTGGTCAAATATGCCAAAGTATTCGCTTGGTTCTATGAGGACATGCCCAGGGTAGACAGAAGTATCGCCCAGCATATGATACCGACTTATCCAAATATGAGGCCGATAAAGCAAAAACTCCGAAGGATGAGACCTGAGTGGGCTGAGAAGGTCAGAGAAGAAGTCAAGAAACAAATAGATGTGGGATTTCTAGAAGTGGTGAAATACCCTGAGTGGTTGGCAAATATTTTGCCAGTGCCGAAGAAGGATGGAAAGGTCAGAATGTGTGTGGATTACAGAGACCTCAACAAAGCTTGCCCGAAGGACGATTTTCCTCTACCTCATATATACGTATTGGTTGATAGTACAGCTTTATTTTCCATGTACTCATTCACGGATGGGTTCTCATGATATAATCAGGTTCTTATGGTTGAAGAAGACAAACATAAGACGGCATTTGTTACTGAATGGGGTACGTATTGCTACAAGGTGATGCCGTTTGGGCTTAAGAATGCAGGAGCCACTTACCAACGGATGGCCACCACATTATTCCACGACTTGATGCATAAAGAATTGAGGTATATGTGGATGACATGATGGTGAAATAAGAGACAATAAGCGGACATATAGAAGCATTGGAGAAGTTCCTTGAACGAGTCGATAAATACAACTTGCGGCTAAATCCCAAGAAGTGTGTGTTCGGGGTAACGTTAGGCAAGCTACTGGGACACACAATTGGAATGGGAGGAATATAAGTAGACCCTGAGAAGATCTAGGCAATTACTGAGATGCCAACACCAAAGACAGAGAAAGAAGTCAGGGCATTCCTCGGGAAAATTCAGTACATCAGTCGGTTCATCGCCAAGTTGACGTCGGTATGTGAGTCTATCTTCAAATTGCTAAGAAAGGACCAGCCAGTGAAATGGAATGAGCAATGCCAAGAAGCCTTCGACAAGATCAGAGAATATTTGGTGAAACCTCTTGTTTTGAAACCTCCAAGACTGGGCAAACCTTTGGTATTATATTTGTCCATTGAACCCGAAGCGCTGGGGGTAATGATAGTACAAGCAGATGAGACAGGGGTAGAGCATGCAGTATACTACCTCAGTAAGAAGATACTTCCGTACGAAGCCCGCTATCAAGAAGTAGAGAAGATCTGTTTGGCAGTAGTGTGGGCGTCCAGAAAGTTGCGTCATTACTTCCAATCTTACAAGATCCAAGTAGTAGCAAAGGAGAATCCTTTGAAGTATCTGCATTCAGTGCCTTCGCTAGTTGGGAAGTTAGGCAGATGGTTGGTGTTGCTGACAGAGTTTGATATTGAGTATTTCACTTCCAAAGTAATCAAAGGGCGAGCCGTAGCAGAGTTCATGGCATTACAACTGATAGAAGGAGATCGATACAAGTTTGAGTTCCCGGACGAGGAAATCCAAGCTATAATAGTCCAATGATGGAAGATGTACTTCGACGGAGCAGTGAACTGCAAATGAGCCGGAATCAGAATTGTGATAGTAACCCCCGAATGAGAAACCCTGCCTATGGCCAAGAGGTTGACGTTCAGAGTGACCAACAATATGGCTGAGTATGAAGCATGCGCCTTCGGATTGACAGCATTGATAGCCTTGAAGGCTAAGAACGTGGAAGTTTATGGAGACTCGATGTTGGTAGTCCGACAGATGCAATGGGAATGGGAATTAAAGAAAGAACGGTTGAAACCTTACTTGTTCCACCTCGGGAGTCTGGCATAGGCCCTCCCCGACTGTAAGTTCCAGCACTTGCCGCGAGAAGAGAACCAAATGGCAGACGCATTGGCTACACTTACCGTAACTTGGGAAAATCCGGAGAAGTTGGTGATGAGACCTATAGTGTTGACAACGGCAAGCAAACCTGTCTACGAGATAGAAAAGGTCTTGGAAGTAAAGATCAACGATGGGAAACCCTGGTACTATGATATTCAGCGATACTTAGAACACAGAGAACTTCCGGAAGAAGCAAGCAGAAAAGACATGATATCCATTCAGAAATTGGCTTCCCAATATGTGAGTTTGAAGGGAGAACTATACAAGAGGCAAGTGAATGACATTCAATTGAAGTGCTTAAGAAAAGAATAGGCTCAGAAGGTAATGGAAGAAGTACACGCCGGAGTATGTGGACCACACATGAACGGATTGAACTTGTCCTGCAAGATAGTGAGACAAGGCTTTTACTAGTCGACCATGGAATTTGACTGCGCGAAGCTGGTAAAGCATTGTCATGATTGCCAAGCTCACGGTAACTTGAATCATCTGCCGCACACAGAGTTGCATGGGCTGTCAAAGCCGTGGCCTTTCTCAGCATGGGGAATTGACATGATCGGAGAAATTCGACCGAACGCATCGAATGGACGTCGCTTCATAGTAGTGGCAGTAGACTACTTCTCAAAATGGGTGGAAGTCGAGTCATTTCGAAACGTTACAGCAAAGACGATGGCAAAGTTCATAGCCCGGAATCTCATATGTCGATATGGAATGCTGCATCATGTAGTGACAGACAATGGAGTCCACTTTCAAGGAGAAACAAAGGTAATGCTACAAAAGTATGGAATAGGACATCACAAGTCGTCACCCTACAGGCCGCAGACAATGGGGCTGTCGAGGCAGCCAATAAGATAATAAAGAAAATGTTAGCCAAAATGGCGGAGAATTACAAAGATTGGGCCGATAAGCTACCGTACGCCCTGTGGGGATACAGAACTTCTGTGAGAACAGAAACAGAAGCCACACCTTACTCTTTGGTCTACGGAATGGAAGAAGTACTGCCAGTGGAAGTTGAGATACAGTCTATGCAGATATTAGCAGAAATAGAGTTACCTGAATAGGAATGGGCCTCGCAGAGATTTGAACAGTTAGTACTGCTGGATGAGAAGAGAATGAAGTCCTTACAGCATATGCAGATTGATGAGTGGTAATTATATCACTATTTCCCACTCATTTAACCTAATATTTTGTATAGTTTCTTACAAATTGTGAATATTTTGATGTGTTTTGTGTTATTTTGTAGATAAATAAAGTTTCGGGACTCTCTGGAGTTGATTTGGGCCCAAAACAGTGAAAATTGGACAAAAAGGCATTTTCGTAATTCTTCACATCGCGACGCACATGCCTTTGGCGTCGCGACGCCTAACATGCACCAAGACTTGCTAACGTGCGCCGGGTCCACAAGTCGGAATCTGAGAAAAGTTTGACTTTGCTAATATGCGTCGTGCCACATGCCACCATCACAGCCGATCTGCTAACGTGCGTCGTGCCACGTATCATCATCCTACGGTGCCGACAGTCGCCATCGCCACGTGTCTCCACGTGTCTGCCACGTCATCATCAATATCATCAGTTGACCGAGTCAACGTGCCACATCATCGCCACGTCATCATCAGCCAATCACAGCGTGCCACATGTCGTAATTCTATGGTGCCGACAGTCACTTTCGCCATGTGTCGCCACATCAGCGCCACGTCAGCGCCAATAATTGACTCACTTATCCGCAATTGACAAGTGGCGATAAGAATCTGAAATCAGTCAATCAGAAGCCGCCACGTGTCGCAATAATTAAACTCCCAACCACCTTGCCACTTGTCACCTTATCACCTTATCCAGAATCTGAAGTGACGAACCAGAAGCTGCCACGTCAACAATGTCCCGCGTCGCGACGCGAGCTGGGCGTCGCGACGCTGACCCCTTACTGACGCCTATAAATTCAGCTCGATTTCAGAATTCAAAGCATGTCTTCCTTGAGTTTTGTAAGGACTTTAAGGATTGCATCTTGTGTGTTTAAGTTTTTATAATTTAAATTTAGCATTTTTACTTTTAGTATTTTTAATTATGCACTTTTACTTTTTGTAATAAAATTTTATTTTATTTTATTTTTTCTTCTTTTATGATCAGTAGTTAATTTACTGCTGGGGTGAAGGTGAAACTTTTTTCTTTTATAATTTAGATTAATCTCCCTTAATTATAATATATAAATTATTTAAAACCTGACTTAATAAGGATACCGCTATATTGGTCGGTTGGTAATTATTTTTAAACTAGTTTTAACCTGATTTAATGAGGATACCGCCTGGTTGGTCGGTTGGTAATTAATTATTAATTTGACTTAATCAGGATACCGCCTATATGGCTGGTTGGTAAATATCACACAGATTTATATATTATAATAATGGAGATTTCTAAATTAGAAATAGTAAAGGTAGATTAATCTCACTTCAATTATAATATGGAAATTGTGATTTAATAATATGAATTAAAATTTGATTCCGTCTTAATGGATGGTTTTTATTATGTAACATAATGTGACACCGCCTATATGTAGGGGTTTTTAGGGGCAGAATCCGGTAACGCAGCGGAAGCGGTGGAAAATCAAATTTTCTGATTTCAAAACTTTTTCTCGGATTAATTAAATAAACATATTTATTTAATTATCCAATAATCAAATTATGAAATAAAATTCAAATAAATCATGTTTAAGTGAATTTACCGAATTACCCTTACACTTGGTATTTAGTCCATTTTAGTCCGAAATTGATCAAATCAATTTTGAATGATTCTAAATCATTTCTAAGATGAACTTAGCATGTTCAAAACATCAAAACACCAAGGGAAACATAAATCCCCATTTTTAGTCATTTGGTCGAATGCCTTCCAAAGGTGCCATTTTGTGCACTTTGTCATTTCATGCATCAAAACACATCAAGATGTAATCCAATGAACATGAAACTTTATATGCATAATATACACATCCAAATGCACAACATATATGAAAATCCCCAAATTTGGAATTGGTCATGAACCCTAATTTTTCAATTTCTTCAAATTGGACAAATTAGATCAAATTGGTTAAATCCAATACTTCAATCATGTTTCTTCCATCCAATCAAAGTATCAACACAATGAAACAACTCAAGATCAAATCTAGGTCATCTAAGAGTGGGTCAACAACTCTAGATTAGCAACAAGGTTTCCAAAACCATAAAAGAACACTTATTACTACAATAGCCATAAGCTTCCTTCATCATACATGCTCTACACTTTCACCAAAACTTCCATCATCAAAAACACAAAGAATAAAGAAAGAAATAACCTAAGAACATCATATGTTAAAGCCTAGATCCTAAGGAACATTTTCCTTTCTAATAGTAAGTTGGAAAAACTTACTAAAATCCAAGCTTTCTTTGATTTCTTCTTTCTTTCTCACAAGCTTTCTTTGGTTTCCATTAATGGAGTTTTGTTTTAAAGTGTATTAGGTTAGATACCAAATGAAATGAAAAACAATATATACTTGCATCACAAAGGCCCTGGCCGAATTTGGCAATGGCATATACAAGAAATATTAATTTCAATTTCATTTGAATTTCATTAAATCAACTTGATAAAATATCTAAATAACACTTTATAGATATTTATATTAAGTCAACAAAGGCAAATTAATCATTTAAATCAAATAGCCAAAGTTAAGATATTTATATTTTAATTAATTAAATCATTTAACAATTAAATAATTAATTAATTAATTAAATACAAATATATTAAATATATGTATTATATTTACATTAAGTATCAAATACATATATTCATTTAGGATATAAGTCAAATATCTCAATTTGACTATTAATTAATGTGTATTTAAATTAATCAAGTATTAAATGTAAACACATTAATTAATCAAATGACTATCGGGTCCCTTTTGCACGTATCTTGCGTTTAACCTTTAAACGACTTTATAAATAATCAATATTATTTATTAATGTTGCTCTAGTGCTCTACGAGTATGTTTCATTATTGAGACTCTATAGATTCAGGTATATCCGTCACGAAATCCAATTTTGTGTCTATAATCTATCCACCCGTAGATTATGACGATCATGGATAATCTAGCTGAATCATACAAGTCGAGGTCATTGCATACGTATAATCCCTCCGTCACAGGTATCCAGATAATCCCAAAGATATAGATGTAAACGTCAAATCTCTATAGGTATTATCTCGTCGACGTATCTATTAGCAATCTCTAAATAACATTCGGAACTTACTTCCGAAGTATATTGTGGCCATAGATTTAACAGACTGCTAATTATATATGGACTACCTATGCTCTGTATACAGAACTGACGGATCCTATCTTGACACACACAGGATATCCTGAGGATCGGTCCACACCCAACGAACAGGCGGAGGTCTGATCTTAATAGATCGGTGACGTGACTGCCATCTAAGTGTGGAGGATGTCTCATACATCCATAGTGGTATCTCAAGTCGAAGGACCACTATGCTACTCAACCCGAGAAGATTCTTATTGACGTTGGTGTACCATCCATTAAGAATCTTCGGTGAGTCGTTCAGTGTTTATACACTATAAACACCTACACGTCTATACGAGTCTCTCCAGACTCATGGTTCATTGGGATAAACCATCGGACCAAGTCTCGATATACGACATGTACTGGTCTCAACGGATTTGACTAACCAACCTGTGTTAGCAAATCTTGACCAGGAACTATGTTTGATAATATATATATAACAGTGACACTTCCCAATGTCAATTACAAACTCCCTTTGTAACTGTGTACTGTATTATATATTATCGGGCCTTTGTCTAATATATACATATCACTAAACCACATTTAGTTTCAATCTAATAGTAATTAGATCAAATACGTATATAAGAACAAGAGGTGCAACCATA
Organism: Zanthoxylum bungeanum; assembly: GCA_019454045.1. Taxonomy (NCBI): domain Eukaryota; kingdom Viridiplantae; phylum Streptophyta; class Magnoliopsida; order Sapindales; family Rutaceae; genus Zanthoxylum; species Zanthoxylum bungeanum. The sequence continues at coordinate 22,861 of SKCR01025705.1, forward strand.
AATAAGTAATACTATGGAATAAGGGGATGTTCGTATTCATGAATCAGACATAAATACGGTCTGGATTGGCGCTCTGAGCACCAACCCCAACAATTTCTCCCACTTGCTCTAGTGCCAATCCACGGTATCATATACACATCTCAATGTGTATCGTATGCACATGGCCCTCAAAAGCTCACCTAGTACTTAAGAGGTAGGCAACCCGAAACAAGTCCGCTATGACATATTGAGTTTGTCAAACAAACTCCATCGTTTCTCATAGACAGCATCATTCATATTTTGTAGAATCTAAATTATAAATTAATATGAAATGGATGCTATATCTGTATTATGCTACAGATACTAAGTTGTCCAAGTATTTAGGGATCAAATCCAAAAATACAATGAGGACAACCGCAAGCACAACACCAATTTAAAACTTCTAATTTATAAGGTCACTATGCAACTTCATAAGTCAATACTTCATAAGTTGCATCTAATTCCACTGAAACAGTAGAATCGTTCGTTACACTCCCACTGCATCTTTTGGACTCTTTATGACGTAGACTGTCTAACGTCATAATTAGTCTCAAAACTAATATGACCCTAATGGTTGCAGACTGTATTCTCTATGAATTAGAAACTCGTTCTTAATATCTCAAAGATCACAAAGAACGTGTTTCAAGATCCATCTTATGGTCTATAGGATATCAAAATAACTCGTAACAATTACAATTAAATCAATATCTTTAATCGCACATTATAAAGTATTTATTATGTCATCATCAAATGATACATAAGATTGATTAGACATTCTAATCAATATCTCTTTCGAAAAAGGAATCATCCTTTACGAAAGATGAATACTTTATATAAGACACACAATAACTGTCCAACAGTTATACTAACTGTCATACAGATAGCCTAGTTATGTCCTTTATTAGATCATATCTAATGTACGAATAATAGGAGTATCTCACAAGTCTCTTGGTTTTATATTTTATATAAAACTTTATATCGTATATAACAGAGACTACTCCCACTGTTTTCACGGAGTAAAGAAGACTTAGGTAACCCTTTTTACCTCACAAACATCTCATTATTACTATAATAATGATAATGTTGTTATGATATAAACACTAGAAAGTAATTTGTAGGCTCCCACTAACCCTTTTATCACATATGTATTCTATATACTTTGACAAGATCAGACAATCTGACGATATCAAAAATAGAGAACACATATTTCTGGAAGACTTATCTGAGTCTATAATAGGCTCTATAAGCTAGCGCAAAACTGCAATCTCAACAGAACACAAACTCTAGGGCCATTCCAGAATGAACTCTTCAAACAAAGAAATCACAACTGATCTCTTATCTGAATAAGTCATTCAAAAAACGCCACTTTGCATTCTTTAGTTAAAATGTACAGTTTAATATTAACATCAACCAATATATCTCTAATTGTTCATTTAGTTTGACTATAGATAAGTTTTCTCAGAATCTACAATAGATTGCTGAGTATAACTTTTCTCACTGTCATACTGTAAAGGTCAAACCTTTAACAAGCTCACACTGCTTTCGTTGCGCAAACAATTAGCATATTACATGAACTAATTCATAATGAAAGCGTAATCAAGTTCAAAACTTGATCGTAGTAAGCTATGAACAATCTTAGATGTATGGTTCAATTGTGAACTTCCAGAATCGATATCAAATATCGCTTCCATTATAAGTTATATGATATTTTCTTCAGTAAGAAAACAACAGAACCATTAAGTATCAAATACTCGTAAATGATTCTGATATCCTATTAGACTTATATAGAAGATGTTTAAGGGTTGTTTCATCTTATTAATTACGTAGTTCCATTTATAATTTATCATTCTCACATTTGATTTCAATAAGTCAAGTCTTTGCTACAATAGTTAACATCAGATGTTACACACCAAGTAATAAAACAATTTTATTACTTAGGATCGTAGGAAAGATATCCTATTAAATAGAATACAATATTCTATTAAATAGAATAAATGATAAACTTTTACTTATACCTCCAAGGTGTAAGTAATTTCCATTATATAACTATTATATAAAAGAAAGATTCAAATCTCAAACTTTTCAAGATTCGAATTTTCTACCTATACATATCATATATGTAACTGTAGAAATTAATGGAACATTAATTAAAGAGATGTATTAGTGTTACTGGAGCATATCCCCAAGAGTATTGAAACTAATTCGGTAACATTCAATATCAAACGAATCAAATCATATAAGATTCGACTGCTCCCACTACTCAATTCCATCAAGATGGAATCGTGGAAGAATAATATTGAATATGAATCATATTCACTGAACAACCTTAGAACTAATTGCTTTAAATTCAAATGTTTGATCGTATCAAAGATCTTTGAACAGTTCAAAGACTTGTAATGAATTTTAAGGATCAAGTTTTCAAAAAAACTTTAGATTGAATATATTTGAACAAGTCAAAAATGTTCAATCTACGTTTCATCAGAACAGATTGAAAGTTCTTGATACTTTCAAGACTTTCAATATGTGTTCCTTCAGAAACTCGTAACTAAGTTATGACAATTCATCAACTAAGTTACGAAATAAAGAAAACTACCTTAAACAATTATTATTTATTAAACTACATACATCCAATGTATCAGTTAAATAAATTGGTGGTCCAATGACAATCATTGGTTAAACGAGATCTTAATCACCTTCCTGAATACAATATTCGTTAAATGGATAAGGATGTGTGGTGTGATCTAGTATCAAACCATCATTTACCATACGGAATAAGCATCTAATGCTTAAGTGATTAAACTCATAAAGCACCGTTCTAAATTATTTACTTTTACCGAATAATTTTTTCTTAATGTTTATCTCTAAGTCAATGACACTACTAGTCATATTTAAAATATATAACAATTGTTTATAAAGAACAAGTAACTATCCAATAGTCGCAAGTTCCGATATCAAATATCAAAAAATCGTTAACTAATATTTTCAAATAACTAGACGGGAGATCTGGTATCCAATACCTATAGTTGTAGTATTTGTGAAAATCGATATTTTCTATACACAACTATACACATCTCCTTTCTTTAGCTTTACTATTTGCATTCAACTATTCACAACAATTACAAATAATTGATTAGCAAATCGTGTCAGACACATTGCCTCTAAAGGTAATTAAAGTTAAGAAACGTCATTACTAGATAAACAAATACCTAATGGGGCTTTCTTAATGCCAGTCAAGAATCTCGAGACATGAACTAATTCAAGTCAATTCTTACTGCATAAGAAACTATTCTCTCTAAAGTATTATATCCTAAAAGGGATATCTATCTAGATTATCTATCATGACTTAGAAACTAAGTCATTAACCATCTTTATTTTTGAAGAAAATCAGAACAATAGTTCCCGATGGTTTAGACCAATCTAATAATATCCTAGTCTAGTAGTATCTAGAACCTATTCTAGAATAACTGCAACCAAGAGTCAAGTCAGATAACTTATCAAAATATGTGTGCAGTGAATTAAAAGTTTAATTCTATCTAATATAGATTAAGGAAAACAATCAAGCGGCTATTTCCATAATAATACACACTGCCTAAGTTAAGGAATTTTAAACTTAGCAGTGCCTCCCATTATTTTACGTAATACCGTAATCCCTAACGGAAAAATGAGAATTCAATAATTAAATCGAATTCACTAATGGGAAGTGGACCCCATGAATATATTTCGACTCACAGCAGAGGCACGGTCTCGCCTACGTATATTCACAGGTAGACAACTCATTGTCAATCACTCACTAGTGACTCCGAGGTTCCGGTCCTGGTTGTTTCTCGTTGTCGCTGCTAAGGCAGGCCCACAAGGAGACGTACCAAGGTTAAACTTGTCAATGATAAACTCAAGTTACTTGCGTAACCCTGACAGCTAGGGCACGTTCAGGATTCCACTTTCGCTTGAATTTATCTAGTATCTAATATACATTCGGCATAAATAAATTTCTATCAGCTACATCCTCACAGCAGAGGCACAGTCTCGGATGTAGTCAACGAAAAGATATTTATAAACCGTATTGACAAGACGGACCAAGAAACAAGTATTTCAAATACTAGTTACTTTAAAACCTTATTAAGCTGGGATATTCCATTAAGTGTCATACACCCAAAATCTAATCAAATTAGATTATAACATGCATGTATAAAGTCAAGAAAACGTGATTAAACATTGAATAAAACAAGCTAATCATTTATGGAGGCCTAGAATCATACTCACTCTGATACCATTTTGTAGGGGTTTTTAGGGGCAGAATCTGGTAACGCAGCGGAAGCGGTGGAAAATCAAATTTTCCGATTTCAAAACTTTTTCTCGGATTAATTAAATAAACATATTTATTTAATTATCCAATAATCAAATTATGAAATAAAATTCAAATAAATCATATTTAAGTGAATTTACCGAATTACCCTTACACTTGGTATTTAGTCCATTTTAGTCCGAAATTGATCAAATCAATTTTGAATGATTCTAAATAATTTCTAAGATTAACTTAACATGTTCAAAACATCAAAACACCAAGGGCAACATAAATCCCCATTTTTAGTCATTTGGTCGAATGCCTTCCAAAGGTGCCATTTTGTGCACTTTGTCATTTCATGCATCAAAACACATCAAGATGTAATCCAATGAACATGAAACTTTATATGCATCATATAAACATCCAAATGCACAACATATATTAAAAGCCCCAAATTTGGAATTGGTCATGAACCCTAATTTTTCAATTTCTTCAAATTGGACAAATTAGACCAAATTGGATAATGTTGCTCTAGTGTTCTACGAGTATGTTTCATTATTGAGACTCTATAGATTCAGGTATATCCGTCACGAAATCCAATTTCGTGTCCATAATCTATCCACCCGTAGATTATGACGATCATGGATAATCTAGCTGAATCATACAGGTCGAGGTCATTGCATACGTATAATCCCTCCGACACAGGTATCCCGATAATCCTAGAGATATATATGTAAACGTCAAATCTCTATAGGTATTATCTCGTCGACGTATCAATTAGTAATCTCTAAATAACATTCGGAACTTACTTCCGAAGTATACTGTGGCCATAGATTTAACAGACTGCTAATTATATATGGACTACCTATGCTATGTACACAGAACTGACGGATCCTATCTTGATACACACATGATATCTTGAGGATCGGTCCACACCCAACGAACAGGCGGAGGTCTGATCTTAATAGATCGGTGACGTGACTGCCATCTAAGTGTGGAGGATGTCTCATACATCCACAGTGGTATCTCAAGTCAAAGGACCATTATGCTACTCAACCCGAGAAGATTCTTATTGACGTTGGTGTACCATCCATTAAGAATCCTCGGTGAGCCGTTCATTATTTATACACTATAAACACCTACACGTCTATACGAGTCTCTCCAGACTCATGGTTCATTAGGATAAACCATCGGACCAAGTCTCGATATACGACATGTACTGGTCTCAACGGATTTGACTAACCGACCCGTGTTAGCAAATCTTGACCAGGAACTATGTTTGATAATATATATATATAACAGTGACACTTCCCAATGTCAATTACAAACTCCCTTTGTAACTGTGTACTGTATTATATATTATCGGGCCTTTGACTAATATATACATATCACTAAACCACATTTAGTTTCAATCTAATAGTAATTAGATCGAATACGTATATAAGAACAAGAGGTGCAACCATAAATAAGTAATATTATGGAATAAGAGGATGTTCGTATTCATGAATCAGACATAAATACGGTCTGGATTGGCGCTTTGAGCACCAACTCCAACACTATATGGCTGGTCTTTATGTGACAGATAATTACCGCCTATATGGCTGGTTTATGGATAAATAATAACACCGCCTTTATGGCGGATTCAACTTAATTGGATAATACTGGCAATTTTCATATTATAATAATTTGAGATTTCTAAAAGTGGATCCTCTAACCCCCGGTATTTTATTTTATTCTAGGGAAGTGATGAAACACAATATTCACACTTAATAATTGATTTTCTTTTTATTGGATAATTCTTTAGTTTGTTTATTGAGTCTTAAGCTTAATGCTTCTTGTTGTTTGATCACCAATAAGATTGATGTGGTAAACTTAAAATGAACTAGACATATGGATTTTAAGTTTCAGTCTTAGATTCAATAGCCCACGATCTTCCTTGAGGATAGATAACCCTTTAATAGATTTCCTTACATGATAGACATATACCTGTTGGGCGGGGGTAGCCATAATTGGAACTTAATCTTAATGAATCAAGGTAATTTGGTTGACATAGACATATGGTTCAATTGGGTTATACTGTTAGGGTTGGTGCTTAGAACACCAATCCGGACCGTATTTATGTCTGATTCATGAATACGAACATCCCATTTTTCCATAATATTACTTATTTATGGTTGCACATCTTGTTTTTATATACGTATTCGATCTAATTACTATTAGATTGAAACTAAATGTGGTTTAGTGATATGTATATATTAGACAAAGGCCCGATAATTTATAATGCAGTACACAGTTACAAAGGGAGTTTGTAATTGACATTGGGAAGTGTCACTCCTAAATGTATATTATCAAATACTGTTCCTGGTCAGGATTCACTAACACGGGTCGGTTAGTCAAATCCGTTAAGACCAGTACATGTCGTATATCGAGACTTGGTCCGATGGTTTATCCCAATGAACCATGAGTCTGAAGAGATTCGTATAGACGTGTAGGTGTTTAGAGTGTATAAACATTGAACGGCTCACCGAAGATTCTTAATGGATGGTACACCAACGTCAATAAGAATCTTCTCGGGTTGAGTAGCATAGTGGTCCTTTGACTTAAGATACCACTGTGGATGTATGAGACATCCTCCACACGTAGATGGCAGTCACGTCACCGATCTATTTAGATCAGACCTCCGCCTGTTCGTTGGGTGTGGACCGATCCTCAGGATATCATGTATGTATCAAGATAGGATCCGTCAGTTCTGTGTACAGAGCATAGGTAGTCCATATATGATTAGCAGTCTATTAAATCTGTGTCCACGGTATACTTCGGAAGTTAGTTCCGACTGTTATTTAAAGATTGCTAATAGAAACGTCGACGAGATAATACCTATAGAGATTTGACGTTTACATCTATATCTCTGGGATTATCAAGATTCCTGTGACGGAGGGATTATACGTATGCAATGACCTCGACCTGTATGATTCAACTAGTTTATCTGTGGTCATCATAATTTACGGGTGGGTAAATTATGGACACGAAATTGGATTTTGTGACGGATATACCTGAATCTAGAGAGTCTCACTAATGAAATATACTCGTAGAGCACTAGGGAAACTTTTATGAATAATGGTGATTATTTATAAATCGTTTAAACGTTAAACGAAAAATACATGCGAACGGGCTGAAACGTCCTTTCCTAATTAATGTGTATTTGTATTTAATATATGATATTATTAAATACACATTAATAAATTGTCAAATAAAGGTATTTGACATATATAATTAATATATGTATTTGAGATATTTAAAGTAAATATAATACATATATTTGAGATATTTGTATTTAATTAATTATTTAATTATTTAATTGTTAAATGATTAATATAATTAAAATATAAATATCTCATCAAATGATAAAGTTAGGAAATGATTATAAGTGTAAATGTTTGACTTTATACTTAAAGGAAAAGGTTGTCAAAATGGTTTTGACTTCTTAAGATATTGTTTTAAATTGTTTAAAAATTGAAATATCAATTTCCTTTTCTTTTTCTTAAATTTGGCCAACACCCTTAATTAAATATAATGGTTCTATTTTTGAGTTGCAATTGTTGACTTGCTTTATTCATTTAAATTGTTTGATGATTAAAGTAACAAGTTGATAAAGTAACTTTAATGAAACAAAAATAAATATCTAGATATTATTTATACTCAAATTTTCGGCCAAGGCAAAAATAGGAGGTATAAATTGTTTTGTTTCATTTTAGGGTTTGATAAGTTTCTTATACACAAAAACATAACACAAAAGAAGAGTTGAGAGCAACCTTGGAGGCAAAAGAAAGAAAGGCTTGGAAATCTTGTCTTTTTAAGTCTTTCTTCAAAACCTTCAACATGAAAGTTGTTTCTAACTAGCTTAGTATCATTTTGTGATGCTTTGATGTTCTTTCTTCTCTTAAAGTTTGTGTTTTTTTGTTTGAGAACTTGGATGAAAGATTCATGTATGCAAGTAGCCTTGAAATGGTTTCAAAGGCTTACTTTTGATTCTTTGAAAATCAAAGTTGTCATTCTAGCGTTAGTAACCACTCCTTGGTGACCTAGAGTTGTTCTAGAGTTATTTCAAAGTGGTGAGACTTGTTTGATGTGGTAGAGAATTGATTGAAACATTGGATTTGTTTAATTTGGTCTAATTTGTCCAATTTGATGAAATTGAGAAATTAGGGTTTACAACCTTCTCCAAATTTGGGGATTTTCATTTATGTTGTGTATTTGGATGTGTATATGATACATTTGAAATCTTATGTTGATTGGATTTCATCTTGATGTGTTTTGAACAAAGAAAGAGCAAAATGCACAATTGGCAACCTAGGGAGGCATTCGGCCATGATGAACAATTTTTGGGTTTTGAGTTGCAAATTATGTTTTGACATTTTGATCATGTTTAATTCATATTAGTAATGATTTAGAATCATTCAAAATTGTTTCCGACAATTTCGGACTAATATGAACAAAATACAAATTGTAAGGGCAATTCGGTAAATTCACATAAATTTGATTTATTGAATTTTATTTCATAATTTAATTATTGGGTAATTAAATAAATATGTTTATTTAATTAATCAAAGAAAAAGTTTGAAATCGGAAAATTTTGATTTTCCGCGATTCCGCTGCGTTACCGATATTCCCTCTTCAAAAATCAAAATGGTATTAGAGCGAGTCTGATTCTGGACACCCCTGATATGATTAGCCCTTTAAATCTAATGTTTAATTTATTTTTTTCTTGTTGCATGCATATATTTATTTAATTTGATTAAATAAATTAAAAGAATCTTTTATGGAATATCTCCGCTTAATAAGGTTTTAAAATAACTGGTATTTGGAATACTTGTTTCTTGGTTCATCTTGTCAATACGGTTTATGAATACTTTTCTGTGACTACATCCGAGACCGTGCCTCTGCTGTGAGGGTGTAGCCGATAGAGATTTATTTATGCCGGATGTATATTAGATACTAGATAAATTCAAGCGAAAGCGGAATCCTGAACGTGCCCTAACTGTCAGGGTTACGCAAGTAACTTAAGTTTATCATTGACGAGTTTAACCTTGGTACGTCTCCTTGTGGATATGCCTTAGCAGCGACAATGAGAAACGACCAGGACCGAAACCCAGGAGTCACTAGTGAGTGATTGACAATAAGTTGTCTACCTGTGAATATACGTAGGCGAGACCGTGCCTCTGCTGTGAGTCGAAATATATTCATGGGGTCCTCTTCCCATTATGGAATTCGATTTAATTATTGAATTCTCGTTTTTCCGTTGGGGATTACGGTATTACGAAAAATAGTGGGAGGCACTGCTAAGTTTAAAATATTCCATAACTTAGGCAGTATGTAATATTATGAAAATTGCCACATGTTTGTTTTCCTTAATCTATATTAGATAGAATTAAACTTTTTAATTCACTGCACACATATTTTGATATGTTATCTAACTTGACTCTTGGTTGTAGTTATTCTAGAATATGTTCTAGATACTACTAGACTAGGATATTATTAGATTGGTCTAAACCATCGGGAATTGTTGTTCCGATTTTCTTCAAAAATCAAGATGGTTAATGACTTAGATTCTAAGTCATGATAGATAATCTAGATAGATATCCCTTTTAGAATATAATATTTTAGAGAGAATAGTTTCTTATGCAGTAAGAATTGACATGAATTAGTTCATGTCTCAAGATTCTTGACTGGCATTACGAAAGCCCCATTAGGTATTTGTTTATCTAGTAATGACGTTTCTTAACTTTAATTACCTTTAGAGGCAATGTGTCTGACACAATTTGCTAATCAGTTTTTTTGCAACTGTTGTGAATAGTTGAATGCAAATAGTAAAGCTAAAGAAAGGAGATACGTATAATTGTGTATAGAAAATATCGATTTTCACAATACAACAACTATAGGTATTGGATACCAGATCTCCCGTCTAGTTATTTAAAATATTAGTTAACAATTGTTTTGATATTTGATATTGGAACTTGCGACTATTGGATAGTTACTTGTTCTTTATAAATAATTGTTATATATATTTTAAATATAACTAGTAGTGTCATTGACGTAGAGATAAACATTAAGAAAAATTATTCGGTAAAATAAATAATTTAGAACGGTGCTTTATGAGTTTAATCACTTAAGCATTGGATGCTTATTCCGTATGGTAAATGATGGTTTGATACTAGATCACACCACATATCCTTATCCATTTAATGAATATTGTATTCGGGAAAGGTGATTAAGATCTCATTTAACCAATGATTGTCATTGGACCACCAGATTTATTTAACTGATACATTGGATGTATGTAGTTTAATAAATTATAATTGCTTAAGGTAGTTTTCTTTACTTCATAACTTAGTTTATGAAATGTCATAACTTAGTTACGTGTTTCTGAAGGAACACATACTGAACGTCTTGAAAGTATCAAGAACTTTCAATCTGTTCTGATGAAACGTAGATTGAACATTTTTGACTTGTTCAAATATATTCAATCTGAAGTATTTTGAAAACTTGATCCTCAAAATTCATTACATGTCTTTGAACTGTTCAAAGATTTTTGATACGATCAAACGTATGAATTTAAAGCAATTAGTTCTAAGGTTATTCAGTGAATATGATTCTTACTCAATATAATTCTTCCACGATTCCATCTTGATGGAATTGGTCAGTGAGAGTAATTGAATCTTATATGATTTGATTCATTGATATTGAGTGTTACCGAATTAATTTTCAATACTCTTGGGGTTATGCTCCATTAACACTAATTCATTTCTATTAATTAATGTTCCATTAATTTATACAGTTACATATATGATATGTATAGGTAGAAATTATGAATCTTGAAAAGTTTGAGATTTGAATATTTCTTTTATATAATAGTTATATAATGGAAATTACTTACACCTCGTAGGTATAAGTAAAAGTTTATCTTGTATTCTGTTTAATAGAATATTGTATTCTATTTAATAAAATATATTTCCTACGATTCTAAGTAATAAAATTGTTTTATTACTTGGTGTGTAACATCGTATGTTAATTATTGTAGAAAAGACTTGACTTATTGAAGTCAAATGTGAGAATGATAAATTATAAATGGAACTACGTAATTAATTAGATGAAACAACCCTTATACATCTTCTATATAAGTTTAATAGGATAACAGAATCATTCACAAGTATTTGATACTTAATGGTTCTGTTGTTTTCTTATTGAAGAAAATTATCCTATAACTTATAATGGAAGCGATATTTGATATCGATTCTGGAAGTTCACCGTTGAACCATAGATCTAAGATTGTTCATAGCTTACTACGATCAAGTTTTTGAACTTGATTAAGCTTTCATTATGAAATAGTTAATGATATGTGCTAATTATTTGCGCAGCGAAAGCAGTGTGAGCTTGTTAAAGGTTTGACCTTTACAGTATGACAGTGAAAAAAGTTATACTCAGCAATCTATTGTAGATTCTGAGAAAACTTATCTCTAGTCACACTAAATGAACAATTAGAGATATATTGGTTAATGTTAATATGAAACTGTACATTTCAACTAAAGAATGCAAAGTGGCGTTTTTTGAATGACTTATTCAGATAAGAGATCAGTTGTGATTTCTTTGTTTGAAGAGTTCATTCTGGAATGGTCCTAGAGTTTGTGTTCTGTTAAGATCGCAGTTTTGTGCTAGCTTATAGAGCCTATTGTAGACTCGGATAAGTCTTCCGGAAATCCGTGTTCTCTATTTTTGATATCAGTCAGATTGTCTGATCTTGTCAAAGTATAGAGAATACATATGTGCTTGAAGGGTTAATGGGAGCGTACAAATTACTTTCTAGTGTTATATATCCTAACGACATTATCATTATTATGGTAATAATGAGATGTTTGTAAGGTAAAAGATTTACCTAAGTCTTCTTTACTCCGTGAAAGCAGTGGGAGTAGTCTCTGTTATATTTGATATAAAGTTTTATATAAGATATAAAACCAAGAGACTTGTGAGATACTCCTATTAATCGTACATTAGATATGATCTAATAAAGGACATAACTGGCTATCTGTATGACAGTTAGTATAACTGTTGGACAGTTATTGAGTGTCTTATATAAAGTATTCATCTTTCTTAAAAGATGATTCCTTTTTCGAAAGAGATATTGATTAGAATGTCTAATCAATCTTATGTATCATTTGATGATGACATAATAAATACTTTATAATGTGCGATTGTAGATATCGATTTAATCGTAATTGTTACGAGTTATTTTGACATTCTATAGACCATAGGATGGATCTTGAAACACGTTCTTTGTGATCTTTGAGATATTAAGAACGAGTTTCTAATTCATGGAGAATACAGTCTGCAACCATTAGGGTCATATTAGTTTTGAGACTAATTATGACGTTAGACAGTCTACGTCATAAAGAGTCACAAAAGATGCCGTGGGAGTGTCACGAATGATTCTACTATTTAGTGGAATTAGATGCAGCTTATGAAGTATTAACTTATGAAGTTGCAAAGTGACCTTATAAATTAGAAGTTTTAAATTGGTGTTGTGCTTGCGGTTGTCCGCATAGTATTTTTGGATTCGATCCCTAAATGCTTGGACAACTTAGTAGCTGTAGCATAATACTGATGTAGCATCAAAGTCATATTAATGTATAATTTAGATTCTACAAAATATGAATGATGCTGACTATGGGAAACGATGGAGTTTGTTTGACAAACTCAATATGTCATAGCGGACATGCTTCTTGTTGCCTACCTCTTAAGTACCGGGTGAGCTTTTGAGGGCCATGTGTATACGATACACATTGAGATGTGTATGATACCGTGGATTGTCACTAGAGCAAGTGCGAGAAATTGTTGGGGTTGGTGCTCAGAGCGTCAATCCGGACCGTATTTATGTCTGATTCATGAATACGAACATCCCTCTTTTCCATAATATTACTTATTTATGGTTGCACCTCTTGTTTTTATATACGGTTCCTGGTCAAGATTCACTAACACGGGTCGGTTAGTCAAATCCGTTAAGACCAATACATGTCGTATATCGAGACTTGGTCCGATGGTTTATCCCAATGAACCATGAGTCCGGAGAGACTCGTATAGACGTGTAGGTGTTTATAGTGTATAAACACTGAACGGCTCACCAAAGATTCTTAATGGATGGTACACCAACGTCAATAAGAATCTTCTCGGGTTGAGTAGCATAGTGGTCATTCGACTTGAGATACCACTGTGGATGTATGAGACATCTTCCACACTTAGATGGCAGTCAAGTCACCGATCTATTTAGATCAGACCTCCGCCTGTTCGTTGGGTGTGGACCGATCGTCAGGATATCCTGTGTGTATCAAGATAGGATCCGTCAGTTCTGTGTACAGAGCATAGATAGTCCATATATGATTAGCAGTCTATTAAATCTGTGGCCACAGTATACTTCAGAAGTTAGTTCCGACTGTTATTTAAAGATTGCTAATAGAAACGTCGACGAGATAATACCAATAGAGATTTGACGTTTACATCTATATCGTCAAATCTCTGGGATTATCAGGATACCAGTGACGGAGGGATTATACGTATGCAATGACCTCGACCTGTATGATTCAGCTAGTTTATCTGTGGTCGTCATAATTTACGGGTGGGTAAATTATGGACACGAAATTGGATTTTATGACGGATATACCTGAATCTAGAGAGTCTCACTAATGAAATATACTCGTAGAGCACTAGGGCAACTTTTATGAATAATGGTGATTATTTATAAATCGTTTAAACGTTAAACGAAAAATACATGCGAACAGGCTGAAACGTCATTTCCTAATTAATGTGTATTTCTATTTATATATGATATTATTAAATACACATTAATAAATTGTCAAAAAAAGGTATTTGACATATATAATTAATATATGTATTTGAGATATTTAAAGTAAATATAATACATATATTTGAGATATTTGTATTTAATTAATTATTTAATTATTTAATTGTTAAATGATTAATATAATTAAAATATAAATATCTCATCAAATGATAAAATTAGGAAATGATTATAAGTGTAAATGTTTGACTTTATACTTAAAGGAAAAAGTTGTCAAAATGGTTTTGACTTCTTAAGATATTTGTTTTAAATTGTTTAAAAATTGAAATATCAATTTCCTTTTCTTTTTCTTAAATTCGGCCAACACCCTTAATTAAATATAATGGTTATATTTTTGAGTTGCAATTGTTGACTTGCTTTATTCATTTAAATTGTTTGATGATTAAAGTAACAAGTTGATAAAGTAACTTTAATGAAACAAAAATAAATATCTAGATATTATTTATACTCAAATTTTCGGCCAAGGCAAAAATAGGAGGTATAAATTGTTTTGTTTCATTTTAGGGTTTGATAAGTTTCTTATACACAAAAACATAACACAAAAGAAGAGTTGAGAGCAACTTTGGAGGCAAAAGAAAGAAAGGCTTGGAAATCTTGTCTTTGTAAGTCTTTCTTCAAAACCTTCAACATGAAAGTTGTTTCTAACTAGCTTAGTATCATTTTGTGATGCTTTGATGTTCTTTCTTCTCTTAAAGTTTGTGTTTGTTTGTTTGAGAACTTGGATGAAAGATTCATGTATGCAAGTAGCCTTGAAATGGTTTCAAAGGCTTACTTTTGATTCTTTGAAAATCAAAGTTGCCATTCTAGAGTTAGTAACCACTCCTTGGTGACCTAGAATTGTTCTAGAGTTATTTCAAAGTGGTGAGACTTGTTTGATGTGGTAGAGAATTGATTGAAACATTGGATTTGTTTAATTTGGTCTAAGTTGTCCAATTTGATGAAATTGAGAAATTAGGGTTTACAACCTTCTCCAAATTTGGGGATTTTCATTTATGTTGTGTATTTGGATGTTTATATGATACATATGAAATCTTATGTTGATTGGATTTCATCTTGATGTGTTTTGAACAAAGAAAGAGCAAAATGCACAATTGGCCACCTAGGGAGGCATTCGGCCATGATGAACAATTTTTGGGTTTTGAGTTGCAAATTATGTTTTGACATTTTGATCATGTTTAATTCATATTAGTAATGATTTAGAATCATTCAAAATTATTTCGGACAATTTCGGACTAATATGAACAAAATACAAATTGTAAGGGCAATTCGGTAAATTCACATAAATTTGATTTATTGAATTTTATTTCATAATTTAATTATTGGATAATTAAATAAATATGTTTATTTAATTAATCAAAGAAAAAGTTTTGAAATCGGAAAATTTTGATTTTCCGCGATTCCGCTGCGTTACCGATATTCCCCCTTAAAACCCCAACATATATTGGGTATTTGCGTCTGACCATCGACAGATGCTTTTGCATATTTTCGTATTCCAGGTTAGCAAACTGATTTATTACACATATATAAGAGAATCAATTTATCTTTATAATAATATTGTGTGGAGTCACGACCCTAGATCCTTGAGTCTTTTCTTTTATTTTCCTTAGTATTTTCTTTTGAGTCTGTTTTTATTTTATTTAGCAAATCCACATTTAACCAACCAAAAGCAATCAATTCCCTTCTCCCTATAATTAGATACTTGTAAATAAATAGTATCAATAATTAATAACAACAGTAGGAATTAAGTCATCGTGGGATCGATATTTTTATATTACTTGAACGATACGTGCACTTGCGTTATACGTGTGTGTTTACGCCGGTCACAGATATACCAAAAGAGGTTGGCTTGAGCATTCAACAAGAAGGTGCGTCCTACTAAAATCAGAAAGGGTGATCTGGTACTTAAGCAGTCAAAGCCATCGACGACCGACCCGAGGGGGAAGTTCAGACCTAACTGGGAATGACCCTACGTAGTCCAGAAAGTAATGGGAAATGGGGCAGTGAGACTGTCAGACTTGGAAAGGAACGAGTTCACCGAGCCGATCAACGTGGATAGATTGAAGCAATATTTTGCCTGAGGAAAAGAAGACCGAGCAGTCACTGGCAGAAGACCTAACCCAACAGAATAGGAAATTCATTCATGCATGCATGAATACACATAACGTATTTGCATTCTTTTGTTTTGTTGTGTTTTGTTTTGTTTTGTATTCACAGGTTTCAAAGAAAAAAAGAAGGAAGCGGCAAATGGAAGTCAACCAGAAGTAGCAACATATGAGTATTAGTTTCGGGGATGAGTCCCAAGGTTGAGGCCCACATCGGTATCAGTTTCAGGTATGAGTCCTAAGGTTGAGGCCCATACTAGTATCAGTTTCGGGAAGGAACCCCAGGGGGTGAAGCCCACATTATCAGCGGTTGAAAGGAAGAATTCCAGTGGAGTGTGAAGAAAAAAAAAGAAAAAAAGAGAGAAGTCCTCGATAGCGAAGTATATGTCCGGTGATGAAATTGTTTGCTGTAGGGTGAAACCTTAGAAACGATAAGTGCGAGATGTGCTCTCAACCAGTATTCTGAGTGGATTGATCTCGGCTAGACTCACGAACACTTGATTACGGGATTTTAACAGTAGAAGCCCGATTGGTCGGCGAGATGACTAGTTGAAGAGATGGCGGATCAGTGAATGACCGTTTGTCTAGATGTCCATCATGGTTTACTTATGTTACGATATATGATATGGTTGGAAACAAAGAAAAAGTGTCTGAAAAGAACAAAAATAGACCACCTATAACCGATAAACGTGAAGCTACCCATGGGCGAGTATTAGGACTACCGTGAGGAGAAATGCTACCTTAAAGGGTAGATGTGTCGAGAAAAAAAGTGAAAGAAAGAAAAGAGAAAAAGAAAAAGAAAAAGAGAAAGAGAAAAAAAAAATTCAAAATGAAAAGAAAGAGACGAAAGAAAAGAAGAAGAAAATCATATCATATTGAGTACGAGGAAGTAATCACATAGTATGATCAAAACATATAGGTTGGTTAGACCCAATGATCCAATTCACAGAGACAAAATCATCGAGTTGGCTTACTTAAGGATTAAGCTGTGAAAGAGCATATACTGGCGCACGTTAGCGGTCGTGACGCGGGGAGCGTGTCGCGACGCCCAAATGACAGTTTTGCCCTTTTTGTCTGTTTTTCACTGTCTTGGCCCCAAATCACCTCCAGAGAGTCCTGAAATTTTATTTATCTATAAAATAACACAAAACACATGAAAATATTCACAAAACTCAAGAAACTATACAAAATATTAGGTCAAATGAGTGGGAAATAGTGATATATTTACCACTTATCAGCAGCTATGTTACAAACTCTAGGTCTGCTCCAGTTGCCTCTTGAATGTCTTGGATGATCCACATAATCTCCTTGGCACTCTTGCTTTTTCTTTCAACCAACTCAACTACATTAAAAGCGTCAGATTCAACAATTACAGAATGAAAGGCCGAGTCATTTGCACATTTGATGCCAAAACTAGTAGTCTCTGCTTCAGCTTGCTCAACATCCTCAGTGAATTCCATTTTCCTAGCTGTTGCTGCTACAATTAATCCCTTGCTATTTTGAAATAAAATTGCAGTGTTACCACTACGTATGAGTGGATCCATTTAACAGGAGATTTGGACAACAAAAAACACCAAAAAAACCAATCTTTTTTTTTTTTTTGAATCATTGGAACCCTGTCTTCAAACCATTTCAGGCTTAAGCGGAACAGATAAAACCCCGTCAAAAAAACCAACCCATGGAAGAGACTATCAGTAACCTCACCGGAGGAAAAATCAGTAAATCTTTTCCAATGTATTATGTTACAAAAGTATTTCTGATTATTGTTGATAGCTTTTAACGAGAGTGTTCTTTGCGAGTAAGATCAACTTATTACAAGTATATTGATTGACCAGACCATACAATGCCATTCAATATTACAAAGTCATGCTTGAATATTTGGGACAGCAACTTTTGAAATTGTGGGCTGCGGCCATTTTGATTTTTGAAACTTGATTTTGATATCATACAAAACTTCACATCGCTTATCCTTTTCACTACTGACTTTTTTTCTTATTTTGAAAATCTTTTTCAATGACTCGTTATTAAGTAATGGCTTGTTGGTGCAAAAAAAAAAAACTGATGTCAAGCCCATATCAGTGGGCCCAATTAAAACAACGGGCCTCATTAATGCTACCCATTCTTGACTACAGTGTAATTCGGTTCAAACCGCAACCCGACCTGAATCGTACCGATCCGAACTGAACTGTGCGGTTTTGAAATATATTGAAAATGATTTTGGTTCGGCCTGAACCGAACCGAAAATGTCGGGTCGGATGGTTTTGACCCGAACCGTCCAAACCTTAAATTTTGACCCGAATCGCCTAAACCGTCAACCCGCGTTCAAATTAGACATTATTTTATATTTTTCTTCTTCTTTAATCATGAAATTTAAGATATTCAATGATCGTATGACAATATGCACTATATATATGAAAATAAGATATTTTTTCTCTTCAATATTATGTGAAAATATACAAAATTTTCTTTAAAAAATTTCTAATTCAACCTGAATCGCTCAAACTGCTGAACTGCCGACCCGGACTGCCGTAGTTTTCCTTATTAAATTTGCAATTTCAATTTCTAATTTTCCACACCTCCAACCCATTTATATTGATATATAAAACGAAAAAACCGAACTAAATAACACCGCGAACACCCCTTTGCAGCGAAGGAAAAACACTTTGGTGTAACAATCTAACGGAGAACGTCGCGCCACGAGGCCGACTCAAAACAGGCGTACGGACATGGAAAAGCGTCAAAATTAGGTGTTTATATTATATAAATAACAAAACAAAACAAAACAAAATTTTCGCCTTTCCCTAAAATTGCGCTCTCTTTCTCTCTCTGGGGTTTTGTTTCTTATCGAATGAAAGCTTATAAGGTAAGTTTCATCTCTTCTATTTCTAACAAAGCAAAATAATTTATATAATTGAACTTGCTTTCATATTCGACGATTTCAGATATTTTTTTACAGAGGCGAGGGGAATCGTCGGTGAAAGGTACGATGTCGACGCCTATTTTCGTCGGGAACTTCAAGTACGAGACTCGCCAATCGGAGCTGGAACGTTTGTTCTCTAAATATGGAAGAATCGACCGCGTCGATATGAAATCTGGTAACCCATTTGCTCTGTTTTAGATAATTGACGAAACTGTCCACTTTCGTGTAATCTTTAAGTGCCCTATGCTTTCTAAATCTTCAAGTGCATCTCCAACCCACTGCACACTAAAATAGTGCAATTTTTACAGAAAATATTATTTTCATCTCCAACTCATTACAATAAATATTACACTAAAAAGAATATTCATATAATATTCTTTATATATTACTTATTTATTAATTATCAATAATCATCCTTCTATAATATTAAATATAATATTATAATAACATATTATATTTAATTATCCACAAACAATTACTATTTGACCCTTTAATTAATATAATAATAATGTAAAATATTTATTATTTAGAATAAAATAAATATTATATTTTTTAAGAGTTGAGCGAACATTACATTAATTTATTTATAATTGCTATAAAAGTATATATTAAATGAGAATTAACTAATCGAATTCCCATATTTATCCCACAAATGTTCAATTAGTGCATTGCAGAGTGCAATATGAGCATCTTTATCATTAATTTGTTTATGTCTCGCTAGGAACTCTTGAAATCAGATTTTTTCATCCATCACCCTCTTGAATTCTAGCGTTGGCATTTCCATATGATTTGTAATTTGTGCATAATATACACGCCGTCATTATATCGTGTAATACATGTCCTGCCACAATTGCAAATCCTGTTTGAAGAACCCCAAATGCTCGTTCAACGTCTTTTCTGCATCCTTTTCATTGCAAATAATTTTTTTGGACCACGTTGATAATGGATAGTTTGTACAAGCGTGGACCATTTTTGGTATATTCCATCAGCTAAATAATAACCTATGTTATATTGCAATACCCTCAGCGAGATTGGCGAAAAAATGGGATGACTCCAAAACATTGATATCATTATTGGACTCTGGTAAACCAAAATATGCATGCCATATCCAAAGTTCATATCATGTTAGAGCAATCTTAGGTGGTTTGATTTACAATTAAATATTTGTTATATTTATAATGAAAATAATTGAGATTGATTCTTTCCAACCTTCCAATTTAATGGTTAGGATTGCATAATCTCTCAACCACCAAACTAACGGGTGAGATTGATTCTTTCCTACATACCAATTTAATGGTTAAGATTATATAATCTCTCAACTACCAAACTAACGGTTGAGATTGATTCTTCTTACCTACTAATTTAATGGTTAAGACTACATAATCTTCTAACTACCAAACTAACAGTTGAGATTGATTCTCTCATAAGAAAAAATTTACAAAATGAACAATAAAAAACTATGGAAAAAAGATCCCAACAAGCTAAAGGATTATTTTACAAAAAATAATTATTATTTTTTTAACTTTATTAATATAAATAATAATACTTAATAAATTATTTAACTAATAAATGAGATACAATTGAAACATATTAGATTAAATAGGGTACAATTGTGCTTAAATAAATATGTAATTGTATATAATTTAAATGATATGGGGATATAATTATATAAAATTGGAAGGGAAAAAACAATAACTTGCGCCATTTTGGCGCCTGGTTGGAGAACCAACCCAGCGCCATTTTGGCGCAATGACGCTGGGTTGGAGAAGCTCTTATAAATTCTATTATTAGAAAGAAAAATAATATTAAAAAATAATAATGATCGAATTAGAGAATTCAAATCTATTTACTAGAATTCTAATAAAGATAATTTAATTATCTAATTATAAATATAAATATATTTTATTTATAGAAAAATATATATATTCGAAATAAATATTAATATAATATATTAATACAAAAAATCCTTTATTCGTCCAATTTTTCGATATTCCCATTCATTAGCCGTGGGTCTTTCCCCTAAAATGCCTCGACTTTTTTAGAATAGGTCCGGGTCAAATAACAATGTTCGAAGCACTTCGAAATTCCTTTAAGGCATAACAATTATGAAAATAAGTGCTTCCTATTCTATATATAGAATATTTTATGTTTATAAATTATGTTTATTATTATTGTTAGAGATTAGTATAAGGTATACGGACTTGAACCTTTGATCTTCTCTGTAAAACAAATCCTTTTTTAAGCACCATTTTCTCTCAGATAGAAGAAGAGGAATAAAAAAAATACAATTACACGCCTTTGGTGCTTGTACAAACTTTTTGAATTAAGAGCTTCTTCAACTTAGCGCCATTGCGTTAATATGGTGTTGGGTTGGTTCTCAACCCAAGCGCTAGAATGTCGTCTAGTAGCAACGCCAAAAATGGCGCACGTGTTTGTTTGTTTTTTTTTTTTTTGCCCCCCTCTAATTTTATATAACTATATTATGATCCAATATCATTTAAGGTATATGTAATTATATCTTTATTTAATCACAATTGTATCATATTTATTCTAATACGTTTCAATTATATCTCATTTATTAGTTAATGAATTTATTAAATATATATTTGTTAAGGTTATTTATTGTTTATATTAACAAATTATATTGATAATGATAAATAAATTATCGTTATTTGGAAAATATAAAAATAAAGTGAAAATACGTTATAAATTAAAATTACAACGACGATATAATAATTCAGGAGATCATCGTCAGATCCTCTAAGATCTTTGAAATACTGGTCAAAATATCCAAAGGTATTTTGGGATCCTTCGACTTGTTGGGATTTTTTTCATGATTATTGATTGTTCATTTTGTAAAAACTTGCATAGGCTTGGATCAGTAATGAAATTCAAATCTTTTAGTAAAGATTTTATTGTCCTTTTATATTCAATCATTGATAATCTTTTTTGCTCATTTTGAGCTCGTATCATCTGGAAGTCTAATTTTTTTGCCTATTGGCACTGTCTTTTTTGAGCAGTTTAAGGATTTGTCTATTTTCTTCTTTGATAGCATCAACTAATATCAAACTTTCTTCATCAGTTTTTTTTAGTTTTTCTTTTTTCACCCCAATGGGTCGTTGAGATTCACTCCGGTCAATATCATCATCACTTAAATTAGGTGAAAATGATGATAGTTTGGGACTTCCTGATGTTGGAGACTCTGAAGTTGGAAAATTTGCCTCTGATGAATGCATTTGGGTGCCACATTGCCTTTGAAAGACTAATGTTACACCGCTACAGTTGTCTGAAATTTTTCCATGTCTTTATGTAGGGGGCCACACATGGTCAAATTTGAATCCTTTCTTGTAACTATTATCTTGTGCTAATAATGTTTTGGCTCGAATTATCTGCAAAATGATAATAAGTATATTGTTATAATACATACTTACAATATATAATACCTAAAAATATGTTATATTTTAAAATATAATACGTCACAATATACTTACAATGTCGTGGTCCGAAGCACTACTAGGATTCATATATTCAATTTGTCTTGTGCATCCCCTTAATTTACGAACTACAGCAAGGATTTTTTGCAGTCGACACTACAAAGATCTCTTCGCTCCTCCTTGATTGATAAACGATGATAAGATGTTGTCATATTTAGGGGTGTGCATTAATCGGTTTTAACCGATTAACCGAACCGTTCCAACCCATTTTTTTATAACGGTTCGGTTATTGTGATTAAATCGGTTTTTGCGGTTAAAATTTTTAACTTTTTCGGTTATTCGGTTCGGTTACGGTTATGAGATTCGTATAACCGAACCGACCGATTAACCGAAATATATACATGCTTCAAAACCCTAAATAAGTAAATAACAAAATTTCATAGATCGATTGTTAGATAAATTGTTAAAACCGAAAATTATTAAATTATTGGCTATTAAGAAACCCAAAATTTCATAATATTGGGTTAAATATTAAATTTGATGAATATGAATTTATATCTGTGTTAAATTGCTTTGTTGAATGTTGAGTTGATGAATTTATATTTGTTGGACTGGTTAATAACCGAATTAACTAAAACCGACCGAAATATAATGGTTAAATTGGTTAATGATTATGTGTCATAATATGGTTAAATCGGTTACACATTTACTTAACTGAAAATTTTCGGTTCGGTTAAAAAATCAAGGATTAATCGACCGAACCGACCGATGCACCCCCCTAGTCATATTCTTTCTCAACTCGAGACCATAATTTTTCTCTGGATTGATTTATACCTATTATAGGGTTTTGAAAAATAATTAGATATACATGACAAAGGTGTGTGTCTTCATCATCTGTGTATGAAGCACTCATTGATTGGAACTCATTTTTCAGCATAAGTGAGATTGAAAGATTTTGTGAAGGTATGTGTCAACAATTAGTTGGTGGATGCCATTTATAATTGTAATTTTACAATCTTAGCCATTAATTTGGTAGGTAGAAAAGAATTAATCTCAATCGTTAGTTTGGTAGGTATGAAAGAATAAATCTCAACCGTTAGTTTGGTAGTTGAGAGAATCAATCATTAAACATTTGTGGGATGAATATGAGAATTCGATTAATTACTTCTTGTTTAATATATATACTTTTATAGCAATTATAAATAAATTAATGTGACGTTTGCTTAAATCTTTAATAAGTGTAATATTTTAATTAATTTGTTTTAAATAATAAATATTTTACATTATTATTGTATTAATTAAGGGTTAAAATAATAATTGGTTATGGATAATAAAATATAATACATTATTGTAATATTATATTAAATAAAGAGTGAAATGATAATTATTGATAATTAATAAATAAGTAATATGTAAAGAATATTCTAGGGAATATACTTTTTAGTGTAAAAATTAATATGATGGGTTGGAGATGAAATAGTATTTGGTGCGAAAATCACCATTTTAGTGCAAAAATTGCATCAAAACGGTGCAGTGGGTTGGAGGTTGGCATAAATAATTGTATTAGCTGCTTTAGTTTGGGTAATTGTGTATTTCTTGGTCATGATTACCATTGGAATAGTTCAGATTTTACAAGTGACTGGTTGAAATGTGGTCCTCTCTTCTTTTAGGGGAGTGGGATTTTCCATTAGTCGCAAGTGCCTTATCTTTTTTATATCGTTTGGCGTTCAAAGTTAGTTTTTTTTTTTTTTTTTTTTGAAATCGTTGAAAACCCCACCGCAGCCACCCCTTCCGGACTTAAGCGGAGCAGGTAAAATCTTCGACCGTCAGTCTTACAAGAAACGCACTCTCTGGATTCGAACCCATGACCTCAATGTGAGATCTTGAACTCTACACTACCAAGTCACGCCTCTTAAGAACGTTCAAAGCTAGTTTGCTTATACTTCCCATCGAGTTTTTTGTGCCCAAGTATTCTAGGTAACCACAGGGTGGGTATTCTTTTCTTAAGTATATGTTCTCGTTGAATTGTAGCTAGTCCTTCCAATGTTTTGTGTAGTTTGCCTTTATCGGGACAGTTCCCTATGATGACCCATTGATTATATCTCATAATGTTTATGGCGTGGACACAAGACAGGTGTTGTGAGTTCCAGTCACAGGTTCCTGTGATGTTAGTTTTAAATAAATATGGGATTTTACTATAATTTTGGCTTGTTGGACTTGGATTTATTTCTAATAGTAGCTATATCCAGATACTTCATCCAGGCAGAAATAAAAATGGAAACCTCAAAATTTCAATTTCTAAGTATTTGTTTAGACGCAGGAACTTATACTATTGGAAAGTGAGCTTTATCTGGCTCGCCAACTTCTCTGCAAAAAAACTCTTATTGCATTGGATACTTTCCTGCCTGCCTGTCTCCTCTACTTCCATTCACAGATGGCATCATCCTGCATTCTTTTCATTCAATCATCTGTCACTCACCCACCTCACTGCTAGAGTCTTACATTCCACAAGAATGGTCGTGGTGGAAGGAAGCAACCAATTTATTATTCACGCCTTCTACCATTCACTGTAGGGGCATCAATGAAATCTTTAATGCTGTGCCTTCCATTACTGAACTCGTGCTGTCTGAATGCTGAAGCATGCTAGCTAGCCAAGGACGTCTCAGACCTGACTCTTTGGATGTTGATTCTTTAATAAGCCATCTTGATTTGTTCATCATGCGACGCTTCTACATCTTTGTTTGTTAATTCTTTAATCAGAGGCAGACTAAAACTTTGTTTGTTATTAACTTTGATCCAATTCGGAGGAGGGAACGGGATATAAAAAGACATTTTGAACCATATGGAAATGTCCTTCATGTCAGGATTCGGCGCAATTTTGCATTTGTCCAATTTGAAACACAAGAAGCAGCAACCAAGGCCCTTGATGCTACAGATATAATTTTGTAACATGCCTATTATATAGTTGTTTTATGTTGTGATTATAGTTTTGGCTACTAACAAACCATTCTGTACTGTACTCTGCAGCAAGTTATTGGATAAAGTTATCTCTGTTGAATATGCTTTAAACGATGATAGTGAGAGGGATGACAGGTAGGCAGTCCCAGAAGAAGTGGTTATGGCAGGCATAGTTCATATGGGAGATCACCCAGTCCTGCTTATCACAGGCGACCAAGTCCTGATTATGGTCGAGATTGCAGTCCAGTTTATGATCGGCACAACGATCCAGTGTATGACAAGCGAAGGAGTCCTGATTATGGGAGGAAACAGAAGTCCTGTTCCGTTCGATGACAGGCGCAGAAGTCCTGCGATTGCTAGATAACGCAGGTACTTTGTTAGCTTTCAAGCTTACTCCATTGATATATTTTCCCACCCAGATATAGTATTCACTTTTTGAAGATGAGTTTTTGTGTATCGGTAAAGTTTCGCAGGTTCAAGTCGCGAAAACAATCTCGTTGTAAAAAAAATAAGGGTAAAACTGCGTACAAATTGATTTCTCCTCAAAACCCATAGTTGATCTAACGCTATTGTAATTTGAAGGCTGATTTGAAAGTTAATTTTGAAAAGGTTATCAAGAACCTTGTGCTGTCACTACTTCAATGATGAATCTCTTGTAGCTAATTTTATTCATATTCAATGGATTACAACTATTTCTGCTTAGACTCGAACTTTAATTTTCAAGATTAATGACTTAATAGAAATTTTTAACTTATATTTCATTACTGGCAAGAATACCTCTCTCATATAATCATATTATGTGTATGTAGGTTGAAGGTCGTGTTCAGCGTGATCGTCAAATGTTAATTTACTATTCATTTCACTACGGTTCTGCATACATTATAAATATCTAAAGAAAATCGAAATTGAAAGTCGCACGTAAGACGAAGCTAAGCAAGTTTCTCAAGTTAATGTTTCATTAGAGGTTGAAGAAATTACAAATACCATTTCAATATACAGAAAAAGACATGCCAAATGTTGATGCACCGATTGACTAAGACATGCCAATGATGTGAAACCCGGACTGGATCGGTTGGTCGGACCGGTTGAACCAAAGAATTTTCGTGCATGAATCTAATTCGAGAAGAATAGCACCATTAGACATGCTGAATGTTGATGCATCAATTGACTAAGACATGCCAATGATGTGAAACCCGGACCAGATCGGCCGATCAGACCGATTGAACTGGGACTCAGTCCAATGTCCGATCCTGGTGACCCCAAAAAACCGGTTAGTAATTGAACCGGCCAAAAACCATCGAATCGGCCGGTTTAGCTAGTTTTTGGGGCTTTTTTTTTTTTAAATTTTTTATTATTAATTTAGTTTTTACTTTATTTTATTTTATTGTAAAAAATATAGTTAATTAGTGATCTCGGGTCAATCCAGATTGAACTTCAGTCCGACTTCTAACCCTTAAAAAGAAGGGGTTTCTTGCTTAGTCGTATCAATGTTCTTAGGGTTTTCTCGATTCCACACCTGTTACTATAAAAAAAAAGTGTTCGCTAAATTGGAATTTGAAAGATACGAAGGAATCGACCGAAACGGAAAGAGAGGGATCCAAACCCTCTGTACGAATAACTCGTACACCGGAATAGCAATCCGACGCTTTAATCCACTCAGCCATCTCTCCTAATTGAAAAAAAAAAAAAATAATTACTATGTCACATTGTTACATTACACAAAAAATAATGCTTGAAAAAGGCCGACTTTACTTTATTTTATATATTTACTTTCTATACTCTCGAATATAGAAAGTAAATTGATTATACAGCTCATAGAAAATATAGCTTATAGAATATAATCCTCTCGAAATCTCGGATCAATGGACCGATCCGGATTTTAAAATACTTAGACATGCTGATATTAATAACAATTATATTTTCTTTTCTTTTCTTTTTTAGAAAATGTATAATGGACCGATCCGGATTTTAAAATACTTAGACATGCTGATATTAATAACAATTATATTTTCTTTTCTTTTCTTTTTTAGAAAATGTATAATGGACCGATCCAGATTTTAAAATACTTAGACATGCTGATATTAATAACAATTTTCTTTTCTTTTTTAGAAAATGTATTTATTTATTTCTAAAATACTTGAGTTTGCATTCATAATCAGAGTTTAGACTAGGATTTACCAATCAAAATCCTTATTAGTTTATAAATTTGGGATAAAAAGAAAATGGTCCCAAATTTAATATTAATTTTTGAAATTGGATAATTTTTCGTCCTGAATCCCACATGATTTCGGATTTTAGACAAAAATGGAGATTCTAACAAAATAATAACCTAAATTTCGGTCGAATTTTTTATTAAAATTTTTAAATAAATTAAAAATTCATCTTGAATCTCATTCG
>SKCR01025706.1:0-61630 GCA_019454045.1 Zanthoxylum bungeanum
CAAAGTTTTGGAACATGTCTCATCTCGTTCAGGGTTATTGTATACCCTGTATTTTTCCGCAACTGAATTTCACCAATTCCCACTATTTGAGAGGAACTGGTATTTCCATCTTCACTGCTTCAAAGTCTCCCGCTTTGTATGTTGTGAAGAAGTCCCTGTGAGGAGTGACGTGGTAGGATGTTGTAGTATCTACCACCACTCAACATCTTGAGTTGCGGTGTGAAGACATGCTTCTTCTTGGATGGAGCAGATAACTACATCTCCTGAGGTAACTACTATTGTCTCCGCATCGTTGCTCTTTGGCTGGGAATAGCCTTGACCTTGCTTTCGTTGCAGCTTTCAGCAATTCTTCTTTAAGTGGTCTCCTATGTCACAATGGTAGCATTTGTAGGTAGGTTTTCTTCCATTTGTAGATTTACCTCTAATTTTGCTTCAACCTCTCAATTACCTTGATTTTTATCTTTTTGTCTTCTTCGATTCTTCGTGACACGGGTTTGTGTCTGATATGTGCCCACCTCTTTTCTTCTAGCCCCCTCATTTGACAAGGCATCTATTATCATAGGCATGGTAAGTTTGCCTTCTGGAGCCGAATTGGTGAGAGTAACCATCAATGTTTCCCAACTATCAGAAAGAGAATTGAGTAGTAAGAGGGCTTGAACTTCATCTCCCAGTTACATGTCTACTGCAAACAACTGGTTTATCAGGCTCTGGAACTCATTGATATGTTTTGCAATGGAGGTTCCACTCTGTAGCTTCAGGTTCACCAAACGCCTTATTATTAAGGCTATATTCCGAGTTGTCTTGACCTGGACCATGTCTTCCAATTTTATCCACATTTCGTAAGTATTTGTATCACGTGTTACGTGGTGGAAGACATTGTGGCTGATCTACTGCCTAATTTGACCTAGAGTTCTGTTATTGAGTTTATTAAAGTCACACTCTTTAACAGTTTCTAGTCTCACTCCATTCACCTCGATAATATCAAAAAAATGTATTGTGTAAATAATCTATCATCTAAGGCCTCTAGAGGGAGTAATTGGTTGTTGTCAGCTTGATCATCGCACCGGAAGAGGAATCTTCCATTTCCATTTTAAGTTTAAAATTTAAAATAAAAATAGGATAAAATCGGGACTGATTTTCACAAACCGAAGGTCACCATTTTGTCCGGAACGGTCGAAAATGGTGGATTAGACACTTCATTGGTCCAAATCCGACTCAGGTGCTGATTTGTAAATTTCTAAAACTTCTATAGCTAAAATATAAATTTCAAAAACTTCAGGGGGCGTAGTGAAATTTACCAAGGTTGCTGACGTGGATGACACGTGACTGCTGACGTGACAAAATTGGGACCAGCTTGCTTACATGAAGGACATGTGGCGGTGATGTGGCAATTGACGTGTCATTAACTGTGCGCTGACATGACTGCTGACTCAGCGCTGACTGTGCGCTGATGTGGCACTTATGTGGTAGTCTTCAACCTCCAACAACGAGCAGTCTCTTCCCCAGTGCATGTAGGAGCGTGCGTCTTCCCTGGACCTTTGTTCGATCACCAGAAAATACCACCGTGCTCGTCTCAATGTGAACTAGCTGATGGTATGCTCAAAATTAATTTTTGACAATTTTCCCGAAATCTGAATTTTCCGAACCGAGTTCCGTTCTTCGATTTTACGACCCCAATATATAACCAAAGCTACTGATACCACTTGTTGTGATTCTCTACTCATTATAGAGTGTTTTGAGGAAAAACCGAATTTATTACTGCAAGAATAGAACTTTACAAGTGTTTAAACTCTTTACAAAAAACCTCACTTCTAACACTCTCAAATCTTTCTTAACATGAAGTTTTAATGTTTTGGGATGATTTGAGCTCTCAATTTATAGTCAAACACAAGGCTTAAAAGTCAACAAAAATTCAAATGCACCTAAAGCTATTTTGTAAGCTTCCATCATTTTCAACACTCCACCTAAATTTGTTTGGAGTAATGCAATTATAGGGGTGGTGAGTGAATGCAGGTATACTCTTACAGACAGGCCTTCGTTTAAATTTTTCCTATACAGGATTTGATTATTTGAGTTTATGCAAGTTGAAATGCTTCCGAACCGACCACCCACAGATTGTTGAAAGCACATTAAAAGGAAAAGAAAGAAAATGAGAAATTGTGCGCTATGAGAAAACTACGAAGTTGGCTAATCAACAATATAATTTCTACTAGATTGTAAACATATGATCGCTGTCAGCTGCTTATAGAGAATTTTTGGAGCAATAGAGCTGTACCTTTTTGTTACACTAGCATATCTCCTACTAATATTCTCACAACATGCAACTATAATTGTACAAGTAACTTCCATCATATACGTGAATGAAAAGCTCAAGAAGATTTTTAAGCAAGAGACATGCTTTGGAAGTGTTAAGAGAAATCAAGCTATGATTCATAAATCTTAACTTAAAGCCACCAGAATAACTATCAATGGTGCTTTAAATCACAAACACCATTTAACACCAAGAACTGAAAGAACCCACATGAATTATGTTCAACTTCTATGAAACGAAGCAAATAACATCAAGAATATACAAAACCAGATAAGAGAAATTCATTACCTAATTGTAATGTTATTACTCCATTACTGAGTTCACGGAAGCGAGAACGAGCCTGGTAACCACTGAAACATTTCTGAAGCCTAATTATGCCTTGCAAAACTTGTTTTCTCCTATCCTCCAATGCACCAACCTATCAAACTGTTGGGATCTATGTCCTAAAGCATCATGTATTGTAAAAAGAATTGATTATTGTAATAATAATAAATGCATTATTCATTTATCAAAGTTGTTTGATTTATATCGCATATTGTCCATTTGTCTTGTTTACCTTGATTACTCTTGTACATTCAGACTTAGTGTATATTTGATGCACAAGAGGATTTAAATCTGTGTTGGGATATATGTCCTAGAGCTTCATGTATTGTAAACGAAATTAATTTTTGCAATAATAATAAATGCATTATTCATTTATCAAAGTTGTTTGATTTATATCGCATATTGTCCAATTGTCTTGTTTACCTTGATTACTCTTGTACCTTCAGACTTAGTGTATGTTTGATGCACAAGAGGATTTAAGTCTGAAGTTAGTAATCTAAATAGTCCATAGAGAGCAAATAAATATGGTACTTTGTTTGTGGTTTATCTATAGCTACGATCCATTCTATACTTGTATGACGATCTTGATCCGGGATCGTTCATGTAGTGACATGGGAATGAAGGCACATTGTATGATGAGATCATATAGGACTGGACTCAGATAAAATGAATATCTTTTAATATTCGTTAACTGAAGAAATTCATTTTATCTAATATATGGTCAAATGTGAATTCGATCTTAATCTTGAATTACTACGAACTCATGCATGGCAGGCTATGTCCGTTGATTTACTGTAGTGAGGTTGGTATTGCATTTTCAACCAATAACTACGTATTTTTGGGATATGATTTGGTGTGTAGCTGGGAACGTTTTACATGGATATGAAATTCACTCCCTCTTATGAGAAGCATAAGAATATCTCTTTTAAGAATTGATTCGGGACTTGAATAATTTGAGCGCTCAACTATTTTATTACGAATAGAAAATTTTATATTCATAATTGTTATGAATTAATTGTTCATTATAGAATCAATGATGCTTAAGAGACAAAATATTTAGAGGGATTTAACGGAATTATGACCCAGTTCTATTTATGAGAGATTCGTGAAGGGTTATATCCATATGTAATTACTATATCGATGGACACCGAAGTTTTTCGGCTTATATTTTCCATCTACGGTAATGAGAGTTCAACTTCGAGTTTTTAGTGGAATAACGCGGAGTTAATAATTAGTAATATTTAATTAAAGAGTTTAATTGATATTTCAGAATTATTGGAGATCGGAAACGTAGGCCCATTTGGTCCCCGTGCTAGCTCGATTAAATGTAGCAAACCTAATATAATTAGATTGTCTAATAATATGCTCACATTATATTTATAAATTATTAATAATATTAATAATAATTTTTTGTCACAAATGAAAACTATGTTAAATTAGTTTAACTTAATATTTTCTAGAATTCTTTGATTATGAGATAATCAAATCATGATTATAAGATTATCAAGTTAGTAATAATTATGAGATAATTATTACATCACAATTAAGCTTATGAAATCATTATTAAGATAATGAATTTTAAATTATCTTGGAGACAAAACCCAATGGCTTGCCATGCTCTCCAAAAATTTATGTCTAAGATTAGATTTTTTATTCACCTTGGAGACATAGCCATATGAATCACCATGCTCTCCAACTTATTATGTCTATTAGGTGGCATGTATACACCTAATGGTTTTGTCATTAGCTAAATACATCTTATGCTTTGGTATGGCCTTCACATTTATGCGTTTGCCATTAAATGCTTAATGACAATGGTGGTTGGCATTTTTTAAGAGAATATTATCTCTATCATCTCCACTCAATAGTTTAGTGATCATTTTGAGAAATTTCAAGCTTTCACAAAAGTTTGAGCGAGGTAGAGAGAAATAAGAAATCCATAATTTTTATTTCAATAGTTGAGAGAAAATTCTTTTTCTCAAGTGTTGAGAAGTAAAATAAATACAAGAGTGAAATAGATATTTCATCTTCTTCACTCAATAAGCAACGACACAAACAAAGCAACAACTAGGCCGCGAGCCTAGAACATCGTTGCCGATTTCTATTCCGTATGTTTACGTGTTTGTTTGTGTCAGTGATTATTGGTTGCTTAGGTTTTGTTTATTTGTTTGGATGTTCACGTGTTGGCAGCTTAGGGGACCGGTTTTGGTGATTGTTGCTGTGTCGATTAGTGAAGGGGGAGGGGGCTGAGCGTGAAAGGCTGTGAGAAGGAGTGGTGTGTGTGTTAATATGTGCTGTGAATAATGAATGTGCGTGAGTACAAGGTGGCTTTATGTGAGAGCTGTGAAGAGTGAATGTGCGTGAGTGCAAGGTGGCTTTGTGTGAGAGCTGTTTTTTAGGGTATTTGGTTGCGTGAGGAGAGAAGGATCCGAGAGCAAAGGGGCGATTGTGGGCTGTGTTTAGGACTTGAATGGGGGGCTTTGTGATGCGGTGCAGTTTGAATATGTGAGGGGCAGTGAGTGACTCGTGCTAGGTCAGGGGGGTTGTTGGTTACTGGTGCGTGAGGGCTAGGTGTGTGTCTTGCGGGGGTTTGGGCTAAGGATGTGTTTTGAAACAGAGGTCCAACAAGCGAACCCGAAGCTAATCCAGCGAATTAAATCCAACAGAAATGTCAATTCTTGAATCTTCCCTTCCGACGTCTGTTTCTCGCGGCTTCCACAATTAAAGAGGTAGTGTCTCCATGCGAGACTCATCATCGGGACTTATATGCAAAAATGCAGTGCCTACAGTCGCCCCCACTTTTATAGGACTTATGCAGTGTGTGACAATGACAATCCTATCAAAGTTATGCAATGCATTTTTACTTACCTGGCTTGCCAGCTGCCACTTGACTTGCCTGTTGCTTTGAGTTGAGTTGATTTGGTGGTGATGTGCTGCGACCCCTGGTTCATTCCCGAACCATTATTATGAGGTGGTCCATTCCCGAACCGTTACTGTGAGATGGTCCATTCCCGAACCGTTACTGTGAGGTGGCCCATTGCCAAACCGTTACTGTGATGTGGTCCATTCCTGAACCGTTACTGTAAGGAGGTCCATTCCTGAACCGTTACTGTGATGTGGTCCATTCCCGAACCGTTACTATAAGGTGGTGCATTCCCGAACCGTGCTCCATTCTCGGAGTGCCATTCCCGACTTGTTCATTCCCAAACTGTGTTTCCATTCTCCGAGTGCCATTCCCGGCTTGTTCATTCCCGAACTATGTTTCCATTCTCGGAGTGCCATTCCCTGGTTATTCATTCCCGAATTGTGTTTCCATTCTCGGAGTGCCATTCCTGGCTTGTTCATTCTCGAACTGTGTTTCCATTCTCGGAGTGCCATTCCCGGCTTCTTCATTCCCGAACTGTGTTTCCATTCTCGGAGTGCCATTCCCGGCTTGTTCATTCCTGAACTGTGTTCCATTCTCGGAGTGCCATTCCCGGCTTGTTCATTCCTGAACTGTGTTTCCATTCTCGGATTGCCATTCCCGGCTTGTTCATTCTCGAACCTTGTTCCATTCTCGGATTGCCATTCCCGGCTTGTTCATTCTCGAACCTTGTTCCATTCCCGGATTGCCATTCTCAGCTTGTTCATTCTCGAACCTTGGTCCATTCCCGGATTGCCATTCTCGGCTTGTTCATTCTCGAACCTTGCTCCATTCTCGGATTTCCATTCTCGGCTTGTTCATTCTCGAACCTTGCTCCATTCTCGGAGTGCCATACCCGGTAAGACTGGCTTGGCTCAGTTTGGTAGGCTTGGTGTATGGTTTGGTGATGTGTCGATTAGTGAGGGGGGGATGGGGTCGAGCATGAAAGGCTGTGAGAAGGAGTGGTGTGTACGTTAATGTGTGTTGTGACGAATGAATGTGCGTGAGTGCAAGGTGGCTTTGTGTGAGAGCTGTGAAGAATGAATGTGCGTGAGTGCAAGGTGGCTTTGTGTGAGAGCTGTTTTTTAGGGTATTTGGTTGCGTGAGGAGAGAAGGATCCGAGAGCAAAGGGCGATTGTGGGCTGTGTTTAGGACGTGAATGTGGGGCTTTGTGATGCGGTGCAGTTTGAATATGTGAGGGGCAGTGAGTGACTCGTGCTAGGTCAGAGGGATGTTGGTTTATGGTGCGTGAGGGCTAGGTGTGTGTCTTGCTGGGGTTTGGGCTAAGGATGTGTTTTGAAACAGAGGTCCAACAAGCGAACCCGAAGCTAATCCAGCGAATTAAATCCAGCAGAAATGTCAATTCTTGACTCTTCCCTTCCGACGTCCGTTTCCCGCGGCTTCCACAATTAAAGAGGTAGTGTCTCCATGCGAGACTCATCATCGGGACTTATATGCAAAAATGCAGTGCCTACAGTCGCCCCCACTTTTATGGGACTTATGCAGTGTGTGACAATGACAATCTTATCAAAGTTATGCAATGCATTTTTACTTACCTGGCTCGCCAGCTGCCACTTGACTTGCATGTTGCTTTGAGTTGAGTTGATTTGGTGGTGATGTGCTGCAACCCCTGGTTCATTCCCGAACCATTATTGTGAGGTGGTCCATTCCCGAACCGTTACTGTGAGATGGTCCATTCCCGAACCGTTACTGTGAGGTGGCCCATTGCCAAACTGTTACTGTGATGTGGTCCATTCCTGAACCGTTACTGTAAGGAGGTCCATTCTCGAACCGTTACTGTGATGTGATCCATTCCCAAACCGTTACTGTAAGGTGGTCCATTCCTGAACCGTTACTATGACGTGGTGCATTCCCGAACTGTGCTCCATTCTCGGAGTGCCATTCCCGGCTTGTTCATTCCCGAACTGTGTTTCCATTCTCGGAGTGCCATTCCCGGCTTGTTCATTCCCGAACTGTGTTTCCATTCTCGGAGTGCCATTCCCTGCTTGTTCATTCCCGAATTGTGTTTCCATTCTCGGAGTGCCATTCTTGGCTTGTTCATTCTCGAACTGTGTTTCCATTCTCGGAGTGCCATTCCCGGCTTGTTCATTCCCGAACTGTGTTCCATTCTCGGAGTGCCATTCCCGACATGTTCATTCCTGAACTGTGTTTCCATTCTCGGAGTGTCATTCCCGGCTTGTTCATTCCTGAACTGTGTTCCATTCTCGGAGTGCCATTCCCGGCTTGTTCATTCTCGAACATTGTTCCATTCTCGAATTGCCATTCTCGGCTTGTTCATTCTCGAACCTTGTTCCATTCTTGGATTGCCATTCTCGGCTTGTTCATTCTCGAACCTTGCTCCATTCTCGGAGTGCCATACCCGGCTTGTTCATTCCTGAACTGTGTTTTCATTCTCGGAGTGCCATTCCCGGCTTGTTCATTCTCGAACATTGTTCCATTCTCGGATTGCCATTCTCGGCTTGTTCATTCTCGAACCTTGTTCCATTCTTGGATTGCCATTCTCGAACCTTGCTCCATTCTCGGAGTGCCATACCCGGCAAGACTGATACTGATAATGATGTGGGCTTGGCTCAGTTTGGTAGGCTTGGTGTATGGTTTGTTGATGTGTCGATTAGTGAGGGGGGGTCGAGCGTGAAAGGCTGTGAAAAAAGAGTGGTGTGTACGTTAATGTGTGCTGTGAAGAGTGAATGTGCGTGAGTGCAAGGTGGCTTTGTGTGAGAGATGTGAAGAGTGAATGTGAGTGAGTGCAATGTGGCTTTGTGTGAGAGCTATTTTTTAGGGTATTTGGTTGCGTGAGGAGAGAAGGATCCGAGAGCAAATGGGCGATTGTGGGCTGTGTTTAGGACGTGAATGGGGGGCTTTGTGATGCGGTGCAGTTTGAATATGTGAGGGGCAGTGAGTGACTCGTGCTAGGTCAGGGGGATGTTGGTTTATGGTGCGTGAGGGCTAGGTGTGTGTCTTGCTGGGGTTTGGGCTAAGGATGTGTTTTGAAACAGAGGTCCAACAAGCGAACCCGAAGCTAATCCAGCGAATTAAATCCAACAAAAATGTCAATTCTTGACTCTTCCCTTCCGACGTCCGTTTCCCGCGGCTTCCACAATTAAAGAGGTAGTGTCTCTATTAGTCCTACAACTACAGTTCATGTGCGGGTTTATAGGGGTATAGAAAAAGGCTCTCGCCGGCGAAGGATTGCCCACAACTAGGACTCCCTACTCAAGGGTTCAAGGGACCAAGTGAACGCACCTTTTTTATACGCTAAGGTACGTGCCAACGTGTTATGGTACGTGACTGACTGTCAAATGGATTTCTATTATAGATTCCCCAGAGGGAGGGTGGAGCGAACTCTCTTAAATACCCAAGCCTCTTAGGCTCTTATCGTCTTGGTGATAGGAATAAACAACAAGTCCTCCAAATTAGTCCATCACAGTAAGCTTCGAGTAAATGATTATTTAGGTGCCTTCACGGCTTTTCCTAATAGAAAGGTAGTGAATGAAGGAAGACATTAAACCATTACCAAGCTTTAATAATGCCTTTGATTAAACCCCTTCAACCCACGGTAGACACGGTTAACTAAAGCACAAATCACAAACATTACAAGATATTATTTCGGGGCCGATTCTCTATCCCCAGTGGAGTCGCCAGACTGTAGGACACATAAATTAGTGATGCTGTTCTAGGCTCACGGCCTAGTTGGGAGTACGGAATAGCCCGCGGGGGAACTAAACCGGAGAAATAACATAGAGTCGCCACCCGGTGTGAACCGGGAAAATGATTTAAGGCCGTACTCACCCCTCGCAAGGGAAAACCTCAAACCGTTGGGTTCGGAATGGTCCCTTACTTATGCCACTTGTAAAGAAATGATTTGTGCAATAACTTAACCGAATCTACACAACATATATATCCAAGAATAACCTAGATCTAATTCGCATTCATGAAAGTAAATCCTACGTCTAAGTTTGCATGCTTTGAAAGTAAGTTATCATAACGACAAACATACGATATCACACAATGGGCATGTTGAATTATCAAATATAAAGAATAAATAACATCCTAAACATAAACGTAAATTAAATTCCTATTGCGAAATAAAATAACTATAATCATGCATAAAGATAAATAACATACTAGACTAAATCATGCTTAAAAATAAATAACCTACTAGACTAAATCATGCTCGAACAGAAGGTTGGATGAGACGAAATATGTGTGTCTCTCAAGTGGTACATGGAGTTGTATCCAAAGTGCAGACCACAATACCGTCCATTCGGATTCGGCTACGGAATTTACGTCCGGGTTTCCATCTGATATACCGCAAGAGAGAACACATATTCCGTTCATCCGGAAACCACATCATGCACCAATCCACAATACTCATGCGAAATAAAGTAATAAAATAAATAAAAAATAAAGGGGGATAATAAATAAAAGGGGTGCCCTCAGGTCTAACCTCTTAAGTCATCTTTCGGAAGCGCGTTCACGGCCGTAAGAAGGGTTGATGCTTCATAACTTTTCCGATTTACTGGTTCGTTGTTTTCCTTCGTTGTCTCGCTGTTTGGGCTGCTGTTTTGCTCTGTTTTATCCGGTGGATGTGCAGGTTTTCTGGACTGGTTTGCGGGTTTAAAAGTACAGTTTTTTAGGGATTGTTTTCGGTGGTTTGGAGTGCAGTTCAGCGGCTAATTTTCGGTCATTGCTGGGGTATTTTCTGGGGACTCGGTTAAGGGCTCTTTGTTGCTTTGTTTGTGTCGGTGCTTACTGGTTGCTTAGGTTTTGTTTATTTGTTTGGATGTTCACGTGTTGGAAGCTTAGGGGACAAGTTTTGGTGATTGTTGCTGTGTCGATTAGTGAGGGGGGGATGGGGCTGAGCATGAAAGGCAGTGAGAAAGAGTGGTGTGTGCGTTAATGTGTGCTGTGAAGAGTGAATGTGCGTGAGTGCAAGGTGGCTTTGTGTGAGAGCTGTGAAGAGTGAATGTACGTGAGTGCAAGATGGCTTTGTGTGAGAGCTGTTTTCTTAGGGTATTTGGTTGCGTGAGGAGAGAAGGATCCGAGAGCAAAGGGGCGATTGTGGGCTGTGTTTAGGATGTGAATGGGGGGCTTTGTGATGCGGTGCAGTTTGAATATGTGAGGGGCAGTGAGTGACTCGTGCTAGGTCGGGGGGCTGTTGGTTTATGGTGGGTGAGGGCTAGGTGTGTGTCTTGCGGGGGTTTGGGCTAAGGATGTGTTTTGAAACATAGGTCCAACAAGCGAACCCGAAGCTAATCCAACGAATTAAATCCAACAGAAATGTCAATTCTTGACTCTTCCCTTCCGACGTCCATTTCCCGCGGCTTCCACAATTAAAGAGGTAGTGTCTCCATGCGAGACTCTTCATCGGGACTTATATGCAAAAATGCAGTGCCTACACACGAGTCTCTTATTAGCTCCAAAAATTAAAATAAAAATCCCACATTTCATGTCTTGTAAATAAAAAAAAACGCTTATTCAAAAGCAAAAGCTTACACTCAAACTCATCTATCTTAAAATCCTAACTTGGTGCAGCTCTAGTGCCTACGCTTCGCATTATACCTGAACAAACAAAAAACAAAATCCATTAAATATAACAAAACAAAACAAAAAAATATTTTCAAGCTCTAAATACAATTATGTAGCAGCAATAGTATTCCAATGGAAGATCAACATAATACTATGAATCCAATTACAAAACACTCAAAGAACTATTCTCTATAGATCCAATTACAAAACAATAATCAAAGAAAAATAGAACTTTGTCAAAATTGTACCTTCAGGATAATTGGACTCAAACTCTGTTGCCAACAACATGATCCAGTGATTGTGATTCAGATTGTAACTTGTGATTGTTTAGCATCCAATTCAGGAAATGCTGGAACAAGACAGAGTTGCAAGATAAGGATCAACCATGCCGCCAATTGAGGCAACCGATAACTAAGAAACAAAGAGGCTAGTCAAAGTCAGACCATCAGATAGAATGACTGTGAAAGTGAAACTAAGAAAATGGAGATGTAACAAGAATTAACAGAAACCTAAGGAACTTGGAAGTAGCCTAAGCAAGATTTTACCAAATATATACATGGACATAAGATACTGCAGACTAAGTTTTACTCAAGCAAGTAATTAATGAGATTCAGAAATCCTATTCTATTTGGAGACTATACTGATAATTAAACATTAAAAATCGAAAACTAACTACGACATAACTTCCTTCATATCCAGTAGCTTTAAAAGTAGTTAACTACTCTGCCTAATTCCAAATAAGATTGCAGGCAAATAGTCACCTCAAAAAGCATATCAACAAATGCATAACTTCCTCTTTGCTTCCTATTCATGCAAACTTATTCCCATCTACTTCCTGTTCATCCCAACTTCAATCCATGTCACCACACCCATATTACATAAACCTTGCGAAACTCAATGCCAATTGGAAAATCTGGAGAATTTTGACCCACAAAAAAAAACAGTCTTTGCTCACCACCACTGATTTTCTACCAACCTACCAGAGCCATGACAATCACTTGCACCACCACTTATTTCGAGCCACCCACAAGAGCCACAACACTCGCTTGATCCATCACTCATTGTCAACCCACCAGAGCCATGATAGTCACTTGTACCACCACCACAATAAGCAAACCAACAAAGACTCACTCGCACTACAAACCCAAACCAACTGCTGAAGAAACAACCTAACATAGACTCGGACTACAACTCATTTTTTATTTCTTCCACTATATAATTGAAGATCAAATTAACTAAAATATTGTCACATTTTTATCACCAAATTCATTTTCTTTCTCGGAAAACAAACAAGTAACAAAACTTAAAATTAATTTTACTTCATCGAATGAGGCAGTCAAATTTACCAATTGAGAGAAAAAAAGAAAAGAAAATGAAGAAGGGAACTTACTGGATGCTGCATGCTTTGATCCTTGATGAATGAAGATTAAACAAGAAAATCATAGCCTTAGATTTTTTGTCTCTCGGCGCCGGCGGTGAACTGAAATGAAGACCGAAACCGAAATGATCAAATGGTTTTGACTGAAATGAATGATCGATGAACCCTAAGAGTCTAAGACTGAAACTGAAGAGAAACGAAAATGAATGAACGATGAAGTGATGAACTCATGAACCCTAAGATCAAAATGAAAAAATGAACCATAAATTCCTAATTAGTATTTGACTCAGGTATGCAAAACGACGTCGTTTAAGAAACTCCAAAACGACGTCGTTTAAGAAACTCCAAAACGACGTCGTTTTATATTTTAATTAAAATAAAAATAAATGAGCGGATCGGATCGGATCAGATTTTATCCGATCCGATCTGAAATCCATCGAACCGTAACAACCCCTTCGATTAGATTAAATAATCAGATCTGATCCGATCCGATGCCCACCCCTACTGCAAAGGTGAATTAAAGGAAAATTAATATTATGAAACTATCTAGGGTTTTGAATCCTTCCAATATTTTTCTAAAGATGAAATGATTATCTTATACTTGTGTAATGGTCTGGTTTACTAACCTGGAACACGAAAATATGCAAAAGTCTCTTCCGATAGTCAGATACAAACATCCAAAGTAACCCAATTAACTATATTCCTATGTTAGTTAAGAAACTCCGAATTCATTAAGGTCAAGTTCCAATTATGACCACGCCCAACATGTATATTCATATCCTGGAAGGAATTCTCTAAGGTGAGATCGTGAGCTATTGAGTGTAAGGCTGAAACCTAAAATCCATTTTCCAAGTTCATTTTAAGTTTAACATATCAATCTTATTAGTGGCCAGTTAATAAGAAGCATTAAGATTAAGACTCAATAAATAAACTCTTACATCACACAAGACATAAAATAACCAACTTATAAACCTATGGTATTGGAATTCATCACAACCCTAGATAAGGTATTTAGTTATGACACATATCTAGGACTATTAAAGACTTTAAAAAAATATTATAAACAAATTTGAAAACTAAAAAGTTAAAATAAAACAATAAAATAAAATGGTGGGGGTTAGATGATCCACTTTTATTACTTCTAATTTAGAAATCTCTCTTATTATAATATATAAATTTGCATTATATTACCAACTGACCATATAGACGGTATCCTAATTAAGTCAGATTTTAATTAATTCCAACCGACTATAAAGGCGGTATCCAATTAAGTAAGGTCAAAATTAATTAAATTAAGTCCAACCGACCATAAAAGGCAGTATCCCATTAAGTCAGGTTTTAAGATAATTTATATATTATAAATAAGGGAGATTAGTCTAAACTGTCATAATAAAAGCTTCACTTTTTCACCCCAGCAGAAAGAAATTACCTAATCATGCTTTAAGTAAAACACACACAATTTTATTGCTAAAATAAAAATTAAATACAAGAAAGCTGAAAACAAACAAGATACTCTCTTCTTAGTTTTCTAAGAAATTCCCTAGAAGAAAGTATAGAGAAAATCAACTGAAATCAGCTTCAATTTATAGGCTTCAAAATCGGCCCGCGTCGCGACGCTTGCTACAGGAATGGCGGCCGAATTATTATGTCGGTGTCGCGATGCATTGAGGGTTGGCATCGCAACGCGTGATACAGTGCTGACGTTATTATGATGCAAGTGATGATGTGTGTCGATAGCTGCATTATTACTTACGCGTCGCGACGTATATGATGTTGCGTGTCACGACGCGTGAACATGAAATTTTCCATTTTGCCATTTTTTATCCGAATTTCGCTGTTTTTGGCCCCGATTTGATTCCAGTGAGTTTCGAAACTTTATTTATCTGCAAAATAACACAAAACACATAAAAATATTCACAATACCCGAGATATTATACAAAATATTAAATATAAGGGGTAGTAAATATTAATATATTTTTCGTATATCACACTCCTAAACCTAACATTTTGCTAGTCCTCGAGCAAAACAACAAAATAAAATGCAATAAATAATTAAATTAATCTAAGCCACTTTCGTAGGGATCACGGTTGCATTTAGCGTATGCAACAAGCCTTTAAACCCATAGGTGTCCCTAGTGGATGAGTTATAGTCTCGTGAGGGCTCCACAAACGTCAATGAAATGCACACAAAAGCAAAATGATAAACAAAATAAAAGAAATTCTTATACAAGTTAATAATTTTTTTCTTTATTTATTTCTTTCTAAATTACCAAATAAGTAAATTCTCTGATTATTTTTACCATTCTCCATATACACAACTAACAAGATATTAATCAAATCATTGTGCCCACGATATTCATAAGTGTATTTGAAAAGAGAGTAATATTTTTATCCTAAAGTTATATAATAATTCACACCTTTTTGGCAATGGATTTTTTTTTATAACATCTTCAATCCATGTAGCGAGCTTTGGGCCAGTGACTCCCAAATCAGTTGGCTTTAGGGCATTAGATGTTAAGACACCCCTACAAACTTAATTAATCGGATCTCAGATGTAAAAATTTCTACCGTTGGACGCGAATAATCACTGTTTATTGAGGCAAGATGTCGATTACTGAGTAGAAATATTATTATTATTAACTCAGGCTTTTACCGTTTGAAACAATCACCGCTTACTGAGGCAAGACGTTCGGTTACTAAGTACAAGCATGGTTAATTATTTATATACACATTTTTTTCATTGCTTTTAAGTGTTTCTTCCAATAAACTTTCACTTACAACCCATGTTCGTATGTTATCATGTATGTTGATAATACTTGTCAAATGAGCATATGAAGATAAAATTTAGTCAATATTATCGAGAATTCACAAATTTAAATAATTCG
Source organism: Zanthoxylum bungeanum (assembly GCA_019454045.1). NCBI lineage: Eukaryota > Viridiplantae > Streptophyta > Magnoliopsida > Sapindales > Rutaceae > Zanthoxylum > Zanthoxylum bungeanum. Next base: position 15,351 of record SKCR01025706.1, read on the forward strand.
AAAGGAAATAAACAAAATTTAACTTGTTACGAATCAAATTTAGATACGTCTAGGGAGTGGAAACTGTTAGGGTTGGTGCTCAGAGTGTCAATCCGGATCGTATTTATGTCCGATTCATAAATACGAACAATTTTATTTTCCATAATATTACTTAATTATTGGTAGCACCATTGTCTTTTATACACTTATTCGATCTAATTAAGATTCGATTTCTGATTTTGATTAAATCAAAACTAAATCTGGTTTAGTGATATGTGTATATTAGACAAAGACCGTAGGATTTACAATGTAGTGCGCAGTTACAACGTAATTTGTAATTGACATTGGGAAGCGCACTATAAGATGTATATCCTTAAATAAAGTTCCTGGTCAAGATTTACTAACACGGGTCAGTTAGTAAAATCCACTGAGACCAGTACATGTCGTATATCGTGACTTGGTCCGATGGTTTATCCCAATGAACCATGAGTCTCGGGAGACTCGTATAGATATGTAGGCGTTTATTTGATAAACATTGAACGACTCACTGAAGATTTCCTAATAGATGGTACACCAATTTCAATAGGAATCTTCTTGAGTTGAGCGAGCATATTGGTCATTCGACATGAGATACCATAGTGGGATATATGAGTTATCCTCCACTCTTTGATGGCAGTCATGTCAATGATCTATTCATGATTAGACATTCGTCTGTTCGTTGGGTGTGGACTGATGCTCATGATACCCAGTGCGTATCAAGATAGGATCCGTCAAACCTGTGTACAGGGCATAAACATCCTTACGTGCTTACAATATAGTAAATCCATGGCTGTGGTATAACTTCAGAAATCAGTTCGAGTGTTATTTAAAGATCATAAATTGAAAGTCGACTATATTATACCGAATGGATTTGATGTTCTCATCTATATCCCAGGTATAATATTGATAGCCTGTGATGGAGGGATTATATATGTATGCAATGACCTCGGCTCGCATAGTTTAGTGAGATTATTCGTGGTGGTCATAATTCATGAGTGGGTGAATTATGGACACGAAATTGGATTTCGTGACGGATAAACCTAAACTTATAGAGTCTCACAATATGAAGTGTATTCGTTGAGAACTTGGGTAATGCGATATGAATAATACGGATTATTCATAATATTCATCGAATTAAGTGAGTTAATTCGAATCGTTTAATCGGTTAAACGATAACACATGCATATGGGTAATTTTAGTCAATAGTTTTACTATGTATTTGTATTTGATACATAATACGATTATATACACATTAATTATTCATCAAATGAGATTTTGACACATGTCATAAATATATGTATTTGTTATTTATTGTAAATAAAAATACATATATAATAATAATTATATTAATTGATTATTTGGATATTTAATTATTAAATATTTAAATGATAAATTAATAAACTTTTTTCATAAATGTTATGAAATTTGTCCAATTATTATTGGTTCACATGGCATGATTTAATTAAACTTTATTTGTCCAATTTTGATTGGTTAGTATAAAGTTTAATATAATTCAATTTGATTAAATTTCAAAAATGACAAAAATGCCCCATTTATGTCGGCCAAAGAGGATTTTAAATTGAAATTTTTTTATCTTTTTCTTCCATTCAACAACCACTGCCGAATACTATTGGAATTTGCTAAGCATCCCATGATCATTATCAAGCAATGAAAATAACATGTGAATACATCAAGGAGGTGCGGAATACACACAATGATCGGTTGAGGCGATGCGGTGAAGAACAAAATCATTTTCTCCCTCCAAGAGTGCTCGGTAAACTCATTGGTTTTGCTGCTTGTTGTCTCGGCAGTGAGCTGAAATTTTGGCCTCCATTTTCGGTCCAAGCTCCAAGCTTTTGGGTGGTTGTTCCATGCTCACGAAGTTAGTTCCCTATCACCTTTGTATGTACTCATTTGGTGTGCTAGCACTTAGTGATTTTGCCACAAAATCACCATGGCTTCACCTCTTTATTCTCGGCATTTCTGGACAGAAAACAAAAGAGAAACAGCTCTTGTGGGCATGAGAGATGAAGAAGAGATAGTGTTGGTTTTGGCTCCAAAAACCGTGAACCATAGAGAGAGAATGAAAGTTGTGTATTTGATAATTGATTTCCAAAATCAATTAAACATATACCAAACATATAATAATAATATATGTCATTCAAGCTTTCAAAAAGCTTTCCAACCACTTCCATCAAGTCACATCACTCAATCAATCAAGTGACAAGTTGTCACATCATTCAAAGTGATTAATGATTTGACGCTTGATGTGACTTGCGTGCCGCACTCGAATTCGAAATGTGATTGCGCTTGCAAACACTAGCGGGCTTGGGTTTGCTAATTCCAAATTAACGAATTTTCCGTTGCGACGTAATTAAATGATTATGCCTAGCGAAATCACTATTCACGTCCCTAATGAATTAATTCTAAATTAACTCGTTCGCCCGAATTAAAATCCAATTTCAATTCCGCGTCGAAATCCAAATTCGTTTAATATATCGAATATATTAATTTATCGATCAATTCCAAATTAATCATTCTATCTTTTATTAATATTTTATCCCAGATAAAATATCTCCGTAATTAATCCCAGATTAATTTTCTCTCTCATCTAATTAATCCCAGATTAATAAAGTGTGAGTCATACGTCATCAGTGAATCTTTGGGAAGCAGATCCCCAGATATGTTGGTAGTAAATTCGGTCGTCGGACTATCCGAACACGTAAGTACCTAGTACTACTTTGTACCGATTTACAAGACAAGGTTGGCTTCTAGCAAAGCGCCATGCCTACCCAATTCTCCAGAAATATACTTACAGGAATAAGCGATCTATATCAGGCGTAGTATATGTAGTATCATATCAGATCTCTGGTAACTAGTCTCTATATCAGATAAACATGACCTTGTCATTTTATCCCGATGACTGCAGTACATAAGAGAACCAGTACCGTATCCTACGTGACCATCATCTCCATTATGACTGTAGTGATACTTTCGTCTTGACATCACACCCAACATACTACGATTCTCAATATACTAAGCAGAGGCATACACAGAACCTGTTAAAGCCCTGTACGACCAAAACCAAAGTATATTGATTGTCGCAAGTATTAACGGTGCAAGTCTCAGGTTAAGACCAAATACACCTACCCTGATTTCGGACTTCCATAGACACATAGTCATACTACCAATGGAATTCCGAGGGGGTCTATCTGTTGGACAATTATGACCCATAGCGTCACTATTTGTACAGATCATGGTGTTGTTGTACAAATTAACTATGTGATAAAGGAGATTAATCTCTTATCATTTGTGATTAGATCACCAAGATGTATAAATGATAGGAGGTCCTTATGATTTGTTCCTGGAATGAGAATAATATGAGACAGTATCAGTCCACGAAGGATAAATCATTAAATATCCATAGTCAGAGTATTATCGAGATTGGACATCGATAATGCGTAAAAGACTAGTATTACACTTGTGCGCGTTGTGAGGGCATAACGACATAGTTCTCATATATTTGGGTATAGGATACTCATGCAAGTGTAATAGGAGGTTGTTGTTTTACCGATGGTACGGGAAACAGCTTCGCTCTCGATAGACCCCCTCGGAATTCCATTGGTAGTATGACTATGTGTCTATAGAAGTCTAAAATTAGGGTAGGTGTATTTGGTCTTAACTTGAGACTTGCACTGCTAATACTTGCGACAATCAATATACTTTGGTTTTGGTCGTCCAGGGCTTTAACAGGTTCTGTGTACGCCTCTGCTGGGTATATTGAGAATCGTAGTGTGTTGGGTGTGATGTCAAGACGGAAGTATCACTCCAGTCATATGGAGATGATGATCACGCAGGGATACAGAACTGGTTCTCTAAAGGGTTGCAACCATCGGGATAATATGACTTGGTCATGATTATCCGATAATAAAGAGACTAGTTGCTAGTGATCCGATATATGCTTCGTACGGGGCAGACACTGTATCAGCCCCAGGTCTTGCATGTGATCATCCGATACTGGATCGAAATACGGAATACTACGTATACTACGCCTGATATAGATCACTTATTCCTGTAAGCATGTTTCTGGAGAATTGGGTAGGCATGGCGCTTTGCTAGAAGCCAACCTTGTCATGTAAATCGGTACAAATGTAGTACTAGGTACTTACGTATTCGGATAGTCCGACGACCGAATTTACTGCCAACATATCTGGTGATCTCATGGGTCGCTTCCCGAAGATTCACCGATGACGTATGACTCACACTTTTATTAATCTGGGATTAATTTGATGAGAGAGAATTAATCTGGGATTAATTACGGAGATATTTTATCTGGGATAAAATATCATTTAAAGAAAGAAAACGATTATTTTGGAATTAATCGATAAAATAATATATTGGATATATTATACGAGATTGGATATCGACGCGGAATTAAAATTAGATTTTAATTCGGGCGAATGAGTTAATTTAGAATTAATTCGTTAGCGACGTGAATAGTGATTTTGCTAGGCATAATTAATTAATTACATCGCAACGGAAAATTTGTTAATTTGGAATTAGCGAACCCGAGATTGTTTGCGAGGGCATTCGCATTTCGAATTCGAGGGCGGCACGCAAGTCAAATCCAGCGTCAAATCGCTAGTCGCATCAAGCGTCAAATCATTAGTCACTTTGAGTGATGTGACAACTTGTCACATTGATTGATTGAGTGATGTGACTTGATGGGAGTGGTTGGCAAGCTTTAATGCCATTTGACTTTTTGGAAAAGAAATTGGTAATTCATTTAATTGATTTTGGAAAATTAATTAAATGTGTATTAGATACACTTTTTCCAAAAACCAACACAACTCTCTCACTCTCCTCTCTTCTCTCCTCTCACGCCCATGGTGGGCATTGCTTCTTCTGTTTTTTCTGGGCAAAAACCGAGAATGAAGGGAAGCAAAGTGTGATGTTTTTGTGGCAAAAAAAATCAAGAGCTAGCACTCAAAGAGACATGCGAAGGTGATAGGGAAACCCACCCGTAGGCTTGGAATACCATTCGAAAAGCTTGGAGCTTGGACCAAAGCCGAAAATGGAGGACATCATCACAGCCCACTGTCGTGACTTGGAGAAGGAAGAAAATGAATTTTTGTTGTCCACCGCATCGCTCAACCGCTTGATGTAAGTATTCCGCAACTTCCTCGTTGTATTCACACATTTGTTTTATGCTTTATATTCGATCCTCGGGACCGTAGAACTCCAACACTATCCAGAGCGAAGCTGTTTCCCGTACCATCGGTAAAACACAACCTCTTATCACACTTGCATGAGTATCTTATACCCAAATATATGAGAACTATGCCGTTATGCCCTCATAACGTGCACAAGTGTAATACTAGTCTTTTACGCATTATCGATGTCTAATCTCGATAATACTCTGACTAGGGATATTTAATGATTTATCCTTCGTGGATTGATACTGTTTTATATCATCTCAATCCAGGAACAAATCATAAGGACCTCCTATCATTTATATATCTTGGTGATCTAATCACAAATGATAATAGAGCAATCTCCTTGGTCACATAGTTAATTTGTACAACAACACCATGATCTGTACAAATAGTGACACAATGGGTCATAATTGTCCAACAAATACACCAAAAAACAATAGCCATAGGATTTTTTTAAAGAGTCCACGAATAAATGAAAGAAATCAAGAAAAAAAGGCTTAGGAAACAGAGATTAAAGGTAATCTACTTTAACCATAAGCTTGGAAATTTAGTTTATTTTTTCTTGATGATTTAGAAAGGTTCTAGGGTTCATTCAATTCTGAAAAATTGGGGCTTTTGGTTGTGGATGATGAATTGGAAGTTTTGATGCATATATGAAGTAGATTTGGGGTAGTATTATTGTAATATTTGTCCAAATTATTCATTAGATGACATGTTACCGTTCTAGAGTGTTATGACCACTCTTGTAACACCTAGAATTGTTCTGGGGTGCTTCATGTGTGGTAACTTTGATTGGTGTTGTGGATTAATTGGATTAATCTTGAAAATTAGATTTAAAGCATAAATTTTGGTAATTTCGGTTTCTGGATCAGTTCTGGACAAACTTGAAATTTTGTGATGAATTTGATGTCATATGAATGTATTGGATGTGTTTTGAGAGTTGTGTAGGCACTGTATTTTTGCATATAAGTCCCGATGATGAGTCTCGTACGGAGGCACTACTCTTTAGGTTGCGGAAGTCGCGGGAAACGAATGTTGGAAGGGGAAATTCAGAATGAGTATGTCATCAGATTCAATTCACATGTTCACTGCTTTCGCGTTCGTGCTGCGTTCATGAGCACGTTCGAACGTCAAGTAGATTGTGGGCGTTCGTGTAGCGTTCGAATCGGCGTTCGAACGGTGTCGGTACTTCTGGTTTTACTGCTAGCCTCACGCCCAAGCCCAATTAGCCCACCAAAACCCATCCAAAAAAATAATTAAAATATTTAAAATACATGTCACAAATTAAACTAAATTAATTAGATCAAATCCCTTCCTAATCTAATCAAATATATCACATTCCCTAATTAAAAGATACAAATCATATCTAATCCATTCCCCAATCAAACACCAATCAAGATATTCACTCCCTAAATTAAACCCATCTTTTCCTTTCATAAACCAATCAAAGCACTTCCTTTTTTTGAGGATTCCCTTCCTTACCTAGAAACCCTAGCAAACCATTATAAAAAGAAGCCTAAACCAACCTTTCACACCCTAGCTCATTCTCACAAAAACACAAAAGAAATAAACTTAACACCCACGCCCTAGGCAAAGCAAGAAGCAAAGAAATAATTCTCTCTTCTCCTCCTCTCATCACTGAAACCATAACCCTTAAGCAAACATCATCACCGAAAAAAAAGTCCTCGAAGCAGCCCTCCATTCACCGAAAACATACACCCAAACCATAGCTTAAACCACCGAAAATCACAGCCCAAAATAGTCCCTGCAGTGACCGTAAAACAGCAGCCCCAATACCCTTTAAAGAACGCCAAAACAGTCATTTAATACAGTGAAAACAGTGACCAAAAAATACAGCAAAAATAGTAGCAAAATGGAGTAAAACCAGCAGTAGAACAGAGGAAATGACAACTCAAAACAGCGAAGCAGCGAACGAAAGCAGTTGACCAATGAACCAGAGGAGTTGCGGAGCATCAACCCTTCCGACGGCCGTGTAACGCACTTTCGAGAGACGACCTAAGAGGTTAGACCTGAGGGCACCCTTCTTATTTATTCTCATCTTTTTTTGTTGTTTATTAGAATTCCTTCGCATGAGAGTCGTTTGTTGATACATGTTGTGGTCCTTGAATGAATGGAATATGTGTTCTCTCTTGTGGTATATCAGATGGAAACCCGGACGTAAATTCCGTAGCCGAATCCGAATGGACGGTATTATGGTTTGCACTCGGGATACAATGTCACGTACCACTTGAGAGATTCACACATTTCGTTTCATCCAACCTTGTATTCAAACATGATTGGGTTGCTAGCATGTTATTTATTTTTTAAGCATGATTTAGTCGTTAGTATGTTATTACTTTCTGCATGTTACTTATTTATGCATGATGATATAGTGCGAATGGGCAAATCAAGTTGGATTAAAGGTCCTCTATTTTGAGGGATAAAAAGCCCATGGGCTACCTTTGCCACGACGTTTTGCCGCGCCGAACGAAGTATGTTTGATTGAATGTGAGATATGTTTAATTAAGCATACGAGGTCCTATATTATTGTTGTCTTTATTTTATATGCATTGTAATATAATGCCCATGGGCTAACTATGGTGGATTAAAGGTCCTCTATTCGAGGGAAACGCCTGAAGGCCACCTTAACCACGATGTTTTGCCGCGCCTTTTATTATATCATTTACCCCTTTTGCATATCATTGCTTTATTTACGCATGCATTGCATTCTTGTGCGCATGGGCTAACTAGGGTGGATTAAAGATCCTATATTCGAGGGAAATGCATAAAGGCTACCTTTTCCATGATTTTTTGCCGCGCCGGACGAGGTGCACCCGATTGAATGTGAAATGTGTTCCATCGGGCACACGAGGTCCTACATTGTGTATTTGTTCACCCATACATGTGTTTGTGTCATTTCAGATGCCATTTTGGCAATCTTGTTCGAACGCATTTTCAAACGCTAAATGGACGTATGCATCATACCTCATTCCGTTCGAACACATTTAAGAACGCTACACGAACGTATGCATTCTGTCTTATTTCCGTTCGAACGTGTCTCAGAACGCTACTCGAACACGCATGCATTTTATTGTATCATGCATCAGGTCTCATCCCGTTCGAATGCGTTATCAAACGCTATACGAATGCGGACATTCTATTTATCGTTCGAATGTGTTATCAAACACTACTCGAATGCTTGCATTCTGTTTACCGTTCAAATGCGTTTACGAATGCTACACGAACTCGCACACATTGTACAAATTCCTTTATCATGTTTCATACATGTTTGTTCCCTTAGTCATTCTCTTCCTCATCATATGCTTAGTTAGATCTCTTTAATATTTATACCTTTACAGTTATTGTTTATTTATATTTTCCGCATTTATTTATTCGATATGCTCATGAGATTGTATGCTCACTTTTATTATCAATGCCTTTATAGTTGTTATTAGTTACATTATTGCACTTTATTGTTCAATACGTTCATGGATTATGTACTTTGCCTTAATTTCTTTCATTTACGATTATAGGTGTGCAAACTTGCATGTTGCTTGAATTATCTGGTATGTGTTGCATGGGATTTGGTTGTACTATTGCATAAATCCTTTCACTACAAGTGGCATAAGTAAGGGACCATTCCGAACCCAACGGTTTGAGGTCTTCCCTTGCGAGGGGTGAGTGCGGCCTTAAATCATTTTCCCGGTTCACACCGGGTGGCGATTCCATTTTTATTTCTCCGATTTAGTTCCCCCGCGGGCTATTCTGTACTCCCAACCGGGCCGCGAGCCCGGGACAGCATCGCTGATTTCTGTGTCCTACAGTCTGGCGACTCCACTGCGGATAGAGAATTGGCCCCGAAATAATGTCTTGTAGTGATTGTGATTTGTGCTTTAGGTAACTGTGTCTATCGTGGGTTGAAGGGGTTTAATCAAAGGCATTATTAGAGCTAAGTAATGGTTTGGTATCTTTCTTCATTCACTACCTTTCTATAAGGAAAAGCTGAAGGCACCTAAATAATCATTACTCGTAGCTTACTGTGATGGACTAATTTGGAGGACTCGTTGTTTATTCCTGTCACCAAGCGATAAGAGCCTAAGAGGCTGGGGTATTTAAGAGAGCTCGCTCCACCCTCCCTCTGGGGAATCTATAATAGGAAATCCATTTGACAGTCAGTCACGCACCATAAATCGTTGGCACGTACCGTAAGGTATAAAAAAGGTGCGCTCACTTGGTCGCTTGAACCCTTGAGTGGGGAGACCTAGTTGTGGGCAATCCTTCGTCAACGAGAGCCTTTGTCTACACTCCCGCAAACCCACACGTAGACCATAGTTGTATGACCAATAGAAACTATTTCCTTGTGCTTGTGTTTAGGGACCATCATCATTTGGATTCAGTTGTACTTCTTGTTATAAATGCGAACTTGTTGGGCCATTTAAACTGGGATGAGTTCGTATTTTATGACAATTGGGAAAAAAGTCTCTAAAATACCGATGGGCCACTCTGTTGAAATTGTTTCTTTATGCTTATGTTTAGGACCATCATCATTTGGATTCAGTTGGACTTCTTGTCAGAAATGCGAACTTGTTGGGCCATTTAAACTGGGATTAGTTCGTATTTTATGAAAATTAGGCTAAAATTTTCTAAAATGCCGATGGACCATCCTGTGTTTGGGCCCCTTATCATTTGAAGTTGTTTAGCCATGTTATCGCAAATTTGTAAACCTATTGGGCCTTTTCAACTGGGACAAGTTTGCACCTTACAATAATGTGATTGAAGCTTTAAGATGACAAGAGACCGACTTATATATTCCATGCATTGCACGCATACATGCTTGCTGAGAATTTTAACAGACACCATAGATTCTCGTTGGGTTAGGAAAGAGGGAAAACTTATCAAAAGGCCAGTAGCAAACATGAGTGAATCAGAGAACGAGGTATCCCGTATGGATCAGTTAGAGATCAATCTCACCAAGGTTACTGAACAGTTGCAAGCCTTGACTACCGCTATGGCTAATATGGCTATGGCCCGTGCTGGGGGAAACTCTGAGAATGAGGGGCGTGAAGACCCTCCAACTAGATTGAATGATGATATACAGGGTTTTGATGATGATATGGCTGAATATGTTGCGGGCAAAATGGCAGGGTCTCAAGCTGAACTGCAGAAATTCTGAGATCAGGTAGAGTCGGTTACTCGTAAGATGAGGGGCAAGCACGAAGACCTAATGGATTATGAGGCAATGACGTTTGAGGAACAATTGCCAGCTCAGTTTAAAATGCCGGATATAGCCAAGTTTAATGGGAACTGGGACCCAAGGGTCCATCTCCAGCAGTATGTTTTAGTTATGAGTTCAGTGGGTCTATCCAAACGTCAGGTTCAGAAAATGTTTGGGATGTCGCTCGAGGGGGCACCAGTGGTATGGTATCACAGCCTGGAGAGGAAGATCAAGGAGGATTAGAGGGAATTGGTGGAGGCCTTCTTGAAACAGTATGTTACAGATCTGGAGATCGACTTGTCACTCCGGGACTTAGAAAACACCAAGTAGAAGTCAGAAGAAAGCTTCAAGGAATATATGGATCGTTGGAGGAGCTAGCTTCTGAAGATGCAGACTCGGCCCTCAGAGAAGGACCAAATCAAAATGATCATCAAAGGCACCAAGCCCTCCATTTATGGCAAATTAAGGAGGATGACCTCCATGATTACTGATTTTCGACAGTTGAGGGAAACTGTCATGGATATTGAGGAAGAAGAGGCCGAGAACAGAGAGTTCTATAGCCTGAACAGGAGGCCCATTAGGGGAACATCAGGTACCAAGACTGTTTCTGCTAAAATTACTGCCATCCGGAACCAGCGATTCTCCAACCTGGGTAGACCCTTGTCTAAGGTGCTGGAGAAATTAAAGAGACAGGGACTTCTGAAACCTTTAGAGACCAAACCACTTCCACACCCTCCACCACCACATCTCAACCTAAACCATTATTGTCATTTCCACCAACAGAAAAGCCATGACACTGACAGTTGCGCCCGCCTCCGCCATGAAATCCAGGACCTCATAGACTACCAAAAAATACCCGACCCCGAAAAAGAACAGCCCAACACACATCGAAACCCCATACCAAATTATCACTCTGTCCCACCACCTACCTATATGATAAGCTCTGGCCTACCCGAAAGCCTTGTCCTCAAATCCTTTGACTACCAAGCCTTTTTCCTGGGGATTTGGGATAGCAACAGCGAAGGTGAAACATAAAAGGGGAAGAATTTCTGGGAAGACTTCTCCAGTAGTGATGAAGAAGAGGTGAGAGGAATGACACGTATTGGGCGTTTCTACAGTGATACGGCTGAGAAGGGTAAAGAATTGTTGATAGAAGGGAGAGAATTGACGGAAAATGTGGATAATACTGAAGGGGATACAGTGCTGCGCCAGCTAAAGAAGACACAGGCATAGGTCAGCATCTGGGAATTGTTGTGTTCGTCACAGGAGCACAGGCGTGCTATGGTTGAAGCCTTGAGCAAAATAATAATACCAGAGGATGCTAATCCTATAATGTTTGTGGGGTCAGTACAAAATGAGGCTTTGAAGGCAATAAATTTTTCTGAGGAAGAACTCCCGGCAGAGGGAAGAAATCATAACAAGCCACTATTCATCAGAGCTGATGTGAGAGGAAAGAAGACATCATGTGTAATGGTGGATGATGGCTCATCCATCAATGTATGCCCTCTGAAGAACCTATCGAGATTGGGAATGAAGGTAACGGATCTGGATCCCTCCAATATGACTATCAAGGCATATGATGACAGTAAGCGAGGAGTTGAGGGCACTTTCGCTGCAATAGTTAAGGTGGGACCGATTGAGGATGAGGTTGAATTCACTGTGCTCAACATCCCAGCTACTTTTGCTTTGTTGTTGGGGAGGCCATGGTTTCACAAGCTTGGAGGCGTGCCCTCCACTCTGCATCAGGTTATTAAGTTCCCGTACGGGGGAGAGATTGTCACCATCCGAGCTGAGGTAGACAATATTGTGGCTGCTTTGGAAATACAACCTTTCACGAGGTTCCAAGTGTCGGAAACCTTCGAGGAGTGGGTGGATCCTAAGGTGGCTAGGATCATGGAGAAAATAAAGTTCGACCCGAGTGAAGGTTCGACACTGCCAAACTTTAAAGGGCAAAACACTCGGAGAGGACTGGGGTACAAGTCTGATGAGGATAAGCCAAAGACCAAGAAGAAAGGGTTGAAGCTAATGGAATGCTTTGTGAAGGCAATGGGATATCAGGAAGAACCTGAACCGGTAGAAGTCAATGGGATTGTAATACCAGGGTTTGAGATCTTTCAAGATGTGCTGGGTGAGAAACCGCCGACGGAAGAAGTTGCAAATGGAGAAGATAAGTGGGAAGAAGAGCTGTTGAAGCTAGAAAGCCTAACCCTCGAGGAGAATAAGGAGGCTGAGAAAAACCCAGCTGCGGAGGATGAAGTGTCCATAGATGATGAGGATATTTATCTTCCTGATTTATTTGAGTGTACTCCCGCATTTGCTAGTAATAAAGACAATCATTTTGCTTACTTGCATGAGTCTCTTCCTTTCAACTTGCATGACTTGAGCATATTTGATATCAGCTCAACCAGAACAATTGCATTCAACCTTGGTACACCTGAGAGCCCCAAAGAAATTTTAATTGCAAGTGAGGTTACCTCTGAGGAGCGGGAGAAATTAGAAGGAATATTAGTCAAAATATGCCAAAGTATTTTCTTGGTCCTATGAGGACATGTCGGGAGAAGACAGAAGCATTGCCCAACATACAATACCAACTTATCCAAATATGAAGCCAGTGAAACATAAACTTCGACGGATGAGACCTGAGTGGGCCGAGAAGGTCAGACAAGAAGTCAAGAAACAGATAGATGTGGGGTTCCTAGAAGTAGTGAAGTATCCGGAGTGGTTGGAAAATATTGTGCCAGTGCCGAAGAAAGATGGGAAAGTCAGAATGTGTGTGGATTACAGAGATCTTAACAAGGCTTGCCCGAAAGATGATTTTCCTCTACCTCATATAGACGTACTAGTTGATAGTGCGGCTTTATCTGCTATGTATTCATTTACAGACGGGTTTTCAGGATACAATCAGGTTCTCATGGCTGAAGAAGACAAGCACAAGACTGCCTTTGTCACCGAGTGGGGCACATACTGTAACAAGGTAATGCCGTTTGGGCTCAAGAATGCAGGAGCTACTTATCAGCGGATGGCCACTACATTATTCCATGATTTGATGCACAAAGAGATTGAAGTATATGTGGATGACATGATGGTGAAATCAGAGACAAGAACCGGGCATATAGAAGCACTGGAGAAGTTCCTTCAGAAAGTTTACAAATACAACTTGCGGTTGAATCCCAAGAAATATGTGTTTGGGGTAACATCATGAAATTACTGGGACATACAGTAGGAATGGGAGGGATAGAAATAGACTCTGAGAAAATCAAAGCAATCACAGAAATGCCTGCACCGAAGATTGAGAAAGAAGTTAGAGCATTCCTCAGAAAAATTCAGTACATCAGTCGGTTCATCGCCAAGTTGACATCAGTGTGTGAGCCTATCTTCAAACTGTTGAGAAAAGACCAATCAGTGAAATGGAATGAGCAATGTCAAGCAGCCTTCAACAAGATCAGAGAATACTTGGTAAAACCTCCTGTATTGAAACCTCCAAGACCGGGTAAACCCTTAAAATTGTATTTAGCCGTAGAATCAGAAGTACTTGGGGCAATGATGGTACAGGCAGATGAGACAGGAGTAGAGCATGTGGTCTACTATCTTAGTAAGAAGATGCTTCCGTATGAAGCCCGCTATCAAGAAGCAGAGAAGATCTGTTTGGCAGTGGTATGGGCATCCAGAAAATTGCGTCATTACTTCCAATTTTACAAGATCCAGGTGGTAGCAAAGGAGAATCCCTTGAACTATCTACATTCAGTACCTTCGCTAGTGGGGAAGTTGGGCAGATGGTTAGTGTTGCTGACAGAGTTTGACATTGAGTACCTCACTTCCAAAGTAATCAAAGGGCGAGTCGTAGCAAAGTTCCTGGCATTGCAACCTATTGAAGAGGATCAGTACAAGTTTGAATTCCCAGATGAAGAGATCCAAGAAATAATAGTTCAAGGATGGAAGATGTATTTCGACGGCGCAGTGAATTACAAAGGAGCCGGAATTGGAATCGTGATAGTGACCCCCGAAGGTGAAACCTTGCCTATGGCCAAGAGGTTGACGTTTGGAGTAACTAACAACATGGACGAGTATGAAGCATGTGCTTTTGGATTGAATGCATTGATAGCCTTGAAGGCTGAGAGCGTGGAGGTCTACGGAGATTCGATGTTGGTAGTCCGACAGATGCATAATGAATGGGAATTGAAGGAAGAACAGTTGAAACCTTACCTTTTCCACCTCAGAAAGTTGGCACAGGCTATCCCCGATTGTAAGTTTCAGCACTTACCACGAGAAGAGAATCAGATGGCAGACACATTAGCTACACTTGCAGCGACTTGGGAAAATCTAGAGAAGTTAGTGATGAGACCATTGGTACTGACAACAGCAAGCAGACCCATTTATGAGATAGAAAAAGTTTTGGAAGTGGAGATCGACGACGGAAAACCTTGGTACCATGATATTCAGTGATACTTGGAACACAGAGAACTCCCAGAATGAGCAAGCAGAAAAGACAGAATAGCCATTCAAAAGTTGGCTTCTCAGTATGTGATACTGAAGGGAGAGTTATACAAGAGGCAGGCAAATGGAATTCAGCTAAAGTGTTTAAGAAAAGAAGAAGCTCAGAAGGCAATGGAAGAAATACATGCCGGGGTATGTGGACCACACATGAATGGGTTGAATTTATCTTGCAAGATTGTAAGACAAGGTTTCTACTGGTTGACCATAGAGACAGACTGTGCAAAGCTGGTAAAACATTGTCATGATTGTCAAGCACATGGTAACATGAACCATTTACCTCACACAGAGTTACACGGGCTATCAAAGCCATGGCCTTTTTCAGCATGGGGAATTGACATGATCGGAGAGATTCGACCAAATGCATCGAATGGACATCGTTTCATAGTAGTGGCAGTAGACTACTTTTCGAAGTGGGTGGAAGCCGAGTCATTTCGTAACGTCACAGCAAAGCAGATGGCGAAGTTCATAGCCTGGAACATAATTTGTCGATATGGAATGCCACCTCATGTAGTGACAGATAACAGAGTTCAGTTTCAAGCGGAAACGAAGGCAATGCTACAGAGATATGGGATAGGACATCACAAGTCGTCACCTTACAGACCGCATGCAAATGGGGCAGTCGAGGCAGCCAATAAGACAGTAAAGAAGATATTAGCCAAGATGACAGAAAACTGTAAAGATTGGGCTAACAAACTACCGTACGCCCTGTGGGGGTACAAAACATCAGTGAGAACAGCAACAGGAGCCACGCCTTACTCTTTGGTCTATGGAATGGAAGCAGTACTACCCGTGGAAGTTGAGATACAGTCCAGACGGGTATTAGCAGAGGCAGAGTTACCTAAACAACAATAGGCCTCAAAGAGATTTGAGCAGTTAGCACTGCTGGATGAGAAGAGAATGAAGTCTTTACATCACATGCAGCTATATCAGAATAGACTAGCCCGAGCATTCAACAAAAAAGTGCATCCTACTAAGATCAGAAAGGGTGATTTGGTACTTAAGCAGTCAAGGTCGTCGACGACAGACCCAAGAGGAAAGTTCAGACCCAACCGGGAAGGACCCTACATAGTGCAGAAAGTAATGGGAAATGGGGCAGTGAGACTATCAGATTTGGAAGGGAATGAGTTCACTGAGCCGATCAACGTGAACAGATTGAAGCAATATTTTTCCTGAGAAATAGAAGACCTGGCAGAAGACCTAACCTAACGGAATAAGAAATTCATTCATGCATGCATGCATACACGTAACGTACTTGCATTCGTTTTTGTGTTTGTTCTGTTTTGTATTCATAGGTTTCAAAAAGGAAAAAATAGAAAGCGGCAAATGCAAGCCAATCAGAAGCAGTAATAGTACAGTACATCAGTTTCAGGAATGAATCAGTATCAGTTCAGGGTCGTGACCCACATCAGTATCAGTTGGGGGCGAGGCCCACATCAGTATCAATTTGGGGGCGAGGCCCACATCAGTATCAATTTGGGGCGAGACTTGCATGGGCATCAATTTTGGGGATGAGTCTCAGGGTCGTGACCCACATCGGCATCATTTTTTGGGATGAGTCCCAGTGTCGTGACCCACATCGGTATCAGTTGGGGGCGAGGCCCACATCAGTATCAGTTTTGGGGATGAGTCCCAGGGTTGAGGCCCACATCACATCATCAGCAGTTTTGGGGATGCGTCCCAGGGTCGTGACCCACATCATCAGCAGTTTTGGGGATGCGTCCGAGGGTCGTGACCCACATTGTCAACATTATCGGGATACGTCCTAGGGTCGAGGCCCCCGTTGTCGGTTGCAGTTATCGGGATGCATCCCAGGGTCGTTGGCCCCCTGCATCACATTTTTGGGATGCGTCGCAGGGTCGTGACCCACGTTGTCAGTGGTATTAGGATGCATCCTAGGGTCGAGGCACCCGTTGTCGGTTGCAGTTATTGGGATGCGTCCCAGGGTTGTTGGCCCCCTGCATCATCAGTTTTGGGGATGCGTCCCAGGGTCGTGACCCACATTGTCAGCGGTATTGGGATACGTCCTCGGGTCGAGGCCCCCGTTGTCGGTTGCAGTTATTGGGATGCGTCCCAGGATCGAGGTCCACTGCATCATCAACTCAGCTCGAAGCAGCAAGCAAGTCAGGTGGCAGCTGGCGAGCCAGGTAAGTAAAAATGCATTGCATAGACTTTGATAGGATTGTCATTGTCAAACACTACACAAGTCCCATCAAAGTGGGGGCGACTGTAGGCACTGTATTTTTACATATAAGTCCCGATGATGAGTCTCGTACGAAGGCACTACTCTTTAGGTTGCGGAAGTCACGGGAAAAGAATGTTGGAAGGGGAAATTCAGAATGAGTATGTCATCAGATTCAATTCACATGTTCACTGCTTTCGCGTTCGTGTTGCGTTCGTAAGCACGTTCGAACATCAAGCAGATTGCGGGCATTCGTGTAGCTTTCGAATCGGTGTTCGAACGGTGTCGGTACTTCTGGTTTTACTGTTAGCCTCACGCCCAAGCCCAATTAGCCCACCAAAACCCATCCAAAAAAATAATTAAAATATTTAAAATACATGTCACAAATTAAACTAAATTAATTAGATCAAATCCATTCCTAATCTAATCAAATATATCACATTCCCTAATTAAAAGATACAAATCATATCTAATCCCTTCCCCAATCAAACACCAATCAAGATATTCACTCCCTAAATTAAACCCATCTTTTCCTTTCATAAACCAATCAAAGCACTTCCCTTTTTTTTAAGGATTCCCTTCCTTACCTAGAAACCCTAGCAAACCATTATAAAAAGAAGCCTAAACCAACCTTTCACACCCTAGCTCATTCTCACAAAAACACAAAAGAAAAAAACTTAACACCCACTCCCTAGGCAAAGCAAGAAGCAAAGAAATAATTCTCTCTTCTCCTCCTCTCATCACCAAAACCATAACCTCTAAGCAAAAATCATCACCGAAAAAAAACAGTCCTCGAAGCAGCCCTCCATTCACCGAAAACACACACCCAAACCATAACTTAAACCACCAAAAATCACAGCCCAAAATAGTCCATACAGTGACCGAAAAACAGCAGCCCCAATACCCCTTAAAGAACACCAAAAAAGTCTTTTAATACAGTGAAAATAGTGACCAGAAAATACTGCTAAAACAGCAGCAAAACGGAGTAAAAACAGCAGTAGAACAGAGGAAACGACAACTCAAAACAGCGAAGCAGCGAACGAAAGCAGTGGATCAGTGAACCAGAGGAGTTGCGGAGCATCAACCCTTCCGACGGCCGTGTAACGCACTTTCGAGAGACGACCTAAGAGGTTAGACCGGAATGTACCCTTGTTATTTATTCTCATCATTTTTTTTGTTGTTTATTATAATTCCTACGCATGAGAGTCGTTTGTTAATACATGTTGTGGTCCTTGAATGAATGGAATATGTGTTCTCTCTTGTGGTATATCAGATGGAAACCCGGACGTAAATTCCGTAGCCGAATCTGAATGGACGGTATTGTGGTTTGCACTCGGGATACAATGCCAAGTACCACTTGAGAGATTCACACATTTCGTTTCATCCAACCTTGTATTCGAACATGATTGGGTTGCTAGCATGTTATTTATTTTTTAAGCATGATTTAGTCCTTAGTATGTTATTACTTTCTGCATGTTACTTATTTATTAATGATGATATAGTGCGCATAGGCAAATCAAGTTGGATTAAAGGTCCTCCATTTTGAGGGATAAAAAGCCCAAAGGCTACCTTTGCCACGACATTTTGCCGCGTCGGACGAAGTATGTTTGATTGAATGTGAGATATATTTAATCAAGCATACAAGATCCTATATTATTGTTGTCTTTATTTTATATGCATTTTATTATAATGCGCATGGGCTAACTAGGGTGGATTAAAGGTCCTCTATTCGAGGGAAAGGCCTGAAGGCTACCTTTACCACGATGTTTTGCCGCGCCATTTATTATGTCATTTACCCCATTTGCATATCATTGATTTATTTACGCATGCATTGCATTCTTGTGCGCATGGGCTAACTAGAGTGGATTAAAGATCCTCTATTCGAGGGAAATGCCTAAAGACTACCTTTTCCACGATGTTTTGCCGCGCCGGATGAGGTGCACCCGATTGAATGTGAAATGTGTTCCATCGGGCATACGAGGTCCAACATTGTGTATTTATTCACCCATACATGTGTTTGTGTCATTTCAGATGCCATTTTGGCAATCTCGTTCGAACGCATTTTCAAATGCTACACGAACGTATGCATCCTGCCTAATTCCGTTCGAACACGTTTACGAACGCTACACGAACGTATGCATTCTATCTTATTTTCGTTCGAACGCGTCTCATAATGCTACTCGAACGCGCATGCATTTTATTGTATCATGCATCAGGTCTCATCCCGTTCGAATGCTTTATCCAACGCTATACGAACGCGGATATTCTGTTTATCGTTCGAATGCGTTATCAAACGCTACTCGAACGCTTGCATTATGTTTAATATTTGAACGAGTTTACGAACGCTACACGAGCGCGCGCACACACTGGACAGATTCCTTTATCATGTTTCATGCATGTTTGTTCCCTTAGTCATTCTCTTCCTCATCATATGCTTAGTTAGCTCTCTTTAATATTTATACCTTTACCGTTATTGTTTATTTATATTTTCCGCATTTATTTATTCGATATGCTCATGAGATTGTATGCTCGCTTTTATTATCAATGCCTTTATAGTTGTTATTAGTTACATTATTGCACTTTATTGTTCAATACGTTCATAGATTATGTACTTTGCCTTAATTTCTTTCATTTACGATTATAGGTGTGCAAACTTGCATGTTATTTGGTTGTACTATTACATAAATCCTTTCACTACAAGTGGCATAAGTAAGGGACCATTCCAAACCCAACGGTTTGAGGTCTTCCCTTGCGAGGGGTGAGTGCGGCCTTAAATCATTTTCCCGGTTCACACCGGGTGGCGACTCCATTTTTGTTTCTCCGGTTTAGTTCCCCCGCGGGCTATTCTGTACTCCCAACCGGGCCGCGAGCCCGGGACAGCATCGCTGATTTCTGTGTCCTACAAGTTGGAACAATTATTGGAAAGTATTTCAGAGTTGAAATAAGCGAAAACGGCGAAAAACGGCGTTACCGGGTGACTTTTGAGCCAACCGGGTGACAACTGTCCAAACAGTAAATTTGTCACTGCTCGGGCAGCCCATGAACTGCCCTAACACTATTAGGGCTGACCTAGGCAGTCCCCATAAGTGTTGGGTGGTTGGTTCGGTCAAAAATGTGTTTTGCATCATTTTACGAAAAAAATGTTTTTCGTAAAAATTTCGCGACGTTTCATTTATATTTATGTCGCTATTTCATATCGAATAATTAGGTTTAGGTAAAATATGAATAAATTATTCATATTAGATATTGAATAATTTATTCGGTAATTTGAAAAAGTTTTAAAATTACGATTTCGCCCGAACCACGCTTCTGCCGCTCCCTTCGCCCAAAACCCCAACAGAAACTCCTTACTCAACTATCTTAAAACACAATTCCACTTGGTTAGTAAAGTTAAGAACATAATATATATATATATATATATTATATATATATATATATTATATATATGTGATCGGTGAAATTACTCATGTAACGCAAGCGTACGGATCGTTCAAGTAGTATAAAATGTATCGATCCCACGAGGACTTAATACCTAAGCTATTAATTTGTGAAGCCAAATGTTTACGAGTATCTTATGGATTGGTTGTTTGATTTGGATGGTGATTTTAAACTAAAATAAGTAAATAAAATAGTGTGAATGTAAGTGAAAGGAAAATTCAATATTATTAAACTATCCAGAGTTGTGAATCCTTCCAATATCTTTTAAAGATGAAGTGATTATCTCACGTTTGTGCAATATATTGGTTTATTAACTTGGAACACGAATTTATGCAAAAGTCTCTTCCGATGGTCAGATGCAAATACCCAGTATAACCCAATTAATCATATTCATATGTCAACCAAGTTACTTTAATTCATTAAGATTAAGTTCCAATTATGGTTACCCCCGCGCGACAGATATATTCCTATCATGTAAGGAAATCTAATAAGGGTTAACTATCCTTAAGGGAGATCGTGAGCTATTGAGTCTAAGGCTTTCCAAGTTCACTTTAAGTTTACCACATCAATCTTATTAATGGCCAGTTAACAAGAAGCATTAAGTTTAAGGCTCAATAAATAAACCTTTATATTACCCAAACCATAAAATAATCCCTTATAAATCGGTGATATTGAAATTCATCACAATCCAAGATATGGTATTTAGTTACAATATATATCTAGAACTAATAAAAACATAATTAACGTAAATGACATAAAGTAAATGCTTGAAAGTAAAAAGGTAAATAAAGCAATAAAGAAAATGATAGGGGTTAGATGATCCATTTTTATTACTTCTATTTTAGAAATCTCCTTTATTATAATATATTAACTTTGCGTGATAATTACCAACCGACTATATAGGCGGTATCCTGATTAAGTAAAATTTATAATTAATTCCAACCGACCAAAAAGGCGGTATCCAATTTAGTCAGGTTAAAATCAATTTAATTAAGTCCAACCGACCATAAAGGCGGTATCCCATTAAGTCGGGTTTTAAATAGTTTATATATTATATTTAAAGGAGATTAATCTAAATATTAGTAATAAAAGCTTAACCTTTTACCCCAGCAGAAGGGAGTTACCTCCTCATACTGAACAGTAAAAATAAAAACTGAAAAGTAAAAAAAAAGTAAATACTATTGCGAAAAATTAAATACAGAAAGCTGTAAATAAACAAACAAGATACAAATTTCTTAGTATTCTTAAGGAATTCCCTAGAAGAAGGTATGAATTTTCATTCTGATTTCAGCTTCAATTTATAGGAAAAAATCTGCTATGCGTGTCGCGACGCAAACCACCTTGCGTGCCACGACGCGCCGTTGATTAAATGAGATCATGCAAGTAAATTCTTAGTGACTAAACAAGTGAAACTTCTTATCCAAGTTAGTAGTTGTTTTCTTTCTTTCTAAATTATCAAATAAGTAAATTCTCCGATTATTTTTACCATTCTCCATATACACGACCAATAAGGTATTAATCAAATAATTGTACCCACAATATTCATAAGTGTAGTTGAAAAGAGAGTAATATTTTTGTCCTAAAGTTATATCAGAATTCACACATTTTTTTTTCTGATTTTTTTTATTTCATCGCTTTTTTAGATGCTTCCTCCAGTTAAGCTAGAGTACTGAATATTACAAACTTTTCACTTACAATTTATGGTCGTATGTTACCATGCATGTTGATAATATCTGTCAATTGAGCATATGTAGATCCAATTTAATCAGTATTATGGAGAATTCACAAATTAAATAATTCAAAAGGAAATAAACAAAATTAACTTGTTACGAAATAAGTTGAGATACGTCTCAGGAGTGGAAATTCCTTACAGAGCTATCTCACACCAATTTCACCTAATTAGTCAAGTTAAAAACACAAAAACAAAAATATATATTTTTTGAATTTTTGAATTTTTTTTTTGAATTTTTTTTGAAAATCTTTGACTAAAAATCAAATAAAAACAACATAATAAAAACAAGATACTAGTAAACTATTCCCCTCCCCCAAACCTAATTGAGACATTGTCCCCAATATCTAAAAAGTAGAAGAAGAGTTTAGAAAACATTACCTGGTTAGCTGAAATTCTACATCTAAAATGAAAATTAAAGGTTAAGATCCAGATTTATCCGACGTTTTTTACCACGACCATTATCAGACGAATTTATCTTGGAAATGATAGGATCAATTTGTGGTTCAAAGGCTAAGATTTGGTCAATTAAATCATGAGCAGTTCTGGCCGTGAAAAGGATTTTTTTTTACAGGTTTTGACATGAACCCATTTCTCCGGGCATCATCAAGAAACACACAAAGAAAATCATAAAATCCATCAACATTATATAGTCCAATCGGTTTCTGGTGTATGTTCAAGTTCACCCAATATAGCACTGTAAAAATTTCCTCCATCGTGCCCAAACCACCTGGCAAAGCAATAAAAGCATCAGCATTGTTAATCATTTCAACCAGTCGTTCAGACATACATGGTACGATAAGTTCCTCTCCGTTTGATGGTCCTATAAGATTCGCCTCTGCCAAAGGTTTTGGGATGATTCCCAAAACTTGACTACCTCATTCCTGTACAACCATTGAAACATACCCCATTAGTCCAAGATTGCCACCGCCATATACTAAGTGCATATTCCTTTCAGCTATGACTGACCGGCGTAAACACACACGTATAACGCAAGCGCACGTATCGTTCAAGCAGTATAAAAATATCGATCCCACGAGGACTTAATTCCTACTGTTGTTATTAATTGTTGATACTATTTATTTACAGATATCTAATTATAGGGAGAAGGGAATTGATTGCTTGATTGATTTGATTTGTAAGTGGCGTTGCTAAATAAAATAAATAAAAAGATAAAAGAAAATACTAAGGAAAATACAAAAGACACAAAAATCTAGGGTTGTTAATCATTCTAATATCATTTAAAAGATGAAGTAGTTAAACCATAGTTAGGTAAATTATTGAATTATTAATCTGGAACACTAAATTATGTAAAAGCCTCTTCCGAATGATCATTTACAAATACCTAGTATAATCCAATTGAACCATATGTCTATGTCAATTAAATTACCTAGATTCATTAAGATTGAGTTCCAATTATGACTACCACCGCCCGACAGGTATATTCCTATCCTGTAAGGAAATCTATTAAAGGGTTATCTATCCTTAAGGAAGATCGTGGGTTGTTGAGACTAAGGTCTTAAACTTAAAATCCCTATGTCTAGTTCATTTTAAGTTTACCTAATCAATTTTATTAACGATCAGTTAATAAAAAGCATTAAGATTATGACTCAACAAATAACTCTTTTAATTACCCCAACTATATAATCTAACCCTTTTTTTAATACGGTGATATTAGAAATCATCACAACCTAGAATACTAACTTAGTTACAACACATAGTTAGGACTAGTGAAACAAAGATAAAAATTACTAAAAAGTAAATGCAGAAAAATAAATAAAATGCTAAGGAAAAAGAATTAACTTCTACTAAATACTAATTAGAAATCTCCCATAAAATATAATATATACTTGTGATAATTTTATCAACCAGCCATAAAGGCGGTAATATTTGTTATTAAACCAGCCATAAAGGCGGAACAGAAATATACCTGCCATAAAGGCGGAACAAAAATAAACCAGCCATAAATGCGGAATAATTATTTAATAACCAACCGACCAATCTGGCGGTATCCTTATTAAGTCCGATTATAAATAGTTTATATATTATATTTTAGGGAGAATAATCTAATAGCAATAGTAAAAGAATTACCTTTTTACCTTAGCGGTGAAAAGTTACCTACACATAGTAAATAGTAAAAATTGTAAGAAGTAAGAAAGTAAAATTACTATTACTATTAAAAAGTAATTAAAAATATTTACAAAAAACTTAAACTAAAATATTCTAGAGAGAGAAGCTCTCAATTTAGAACTAACAAAAGAGAGAGAAAGGTGTAATGAAAATATGAAAATTCGATCTCTATTTATAGGCTCGGATAAGGGTCCGGCGTCGCGACGCCAAAATTGCACTAGCGTCGCGACGCTGGGTACAGTACGACACGTGTCACGCGCTGGTTGGTCGGCTCAGAATCTTATCCGATGACGTGGCACTGTTCATGACGTCATTGCTTGCGTCACGCTGACGTGTCAACTGTTCATGACGTCATTGCTTGCGTCACGCTGATGATGTGGAAGGCGACGTGGTGACACGTGGCAAGGCGGCTTCTGAAGGCGGCTCGTTGATTTGTTGACACGTGGCACGCGGTGCACGTTAGCAGATCTTCTGTGATGGTGACACGTGGCACGGCGCACGTTAGCAAAGTCAAACTTCTCAAATTCTGACTCGTTGACCAGGCGCATTTTAGCAGATTCGGCGCACTCTGGGCGTCGCGACGCTGAAGGTCTGGGCGGCGCGACGCTGAAATGACGATTTTGCCCTTTTTGTCCAGTTTTGTCCATTTTGCCCCAAAACACCTCCAGAATGTCCTGAAACTTTATTTATCTACAAAATAACACAAAACACATCAAAATATTCACAAAACTCAAGAAACTATACAAAATATTAGGTTTAAATGAGTGGGAAATAGTGATAGAAATACCACTCATCACACCCCCAAACCTAACATTTTGCTAGTCCTCGAGCAAAATACAGAATAAAGACATAATAAAATTTCACTCACTAAGCCATTTTCGTAGGGATCACGGTTGCATTTAGCGTATGCAACAAGCCTTTAAACCCCTAGGTGTCCCTAGTGGACGAGTTGTAGTCTCGTGAGGGTTTACAGCAATGATACCCACAAACATTTTACAAAAGTAAAAAGGTATTAAAACTAATGCACACAAAAGCAAAAAGACAAGCGAAAAGAGAATAAAGATGTTATATAGCTCTGTTTTCTATTAATTGTCTGATCTGATCTGTCATTCTCTGTATGGATCCTGCGTTACTCTGAATTTGTGCATCAAATCGAACTGCTTGTTCTTTGAACATGTCAATCAATTGATCTTCCTCTGATGGATCTGGTTCATGATAAGAATCGAAGGAAGATGGTGGATAAGATGGAAAATGTGATGATTCTTCGTACCTTGGTTGATTCCAAAAATCTGCCACTCTGAAAGATAAATACATTGATTGCTCGGGTGGTTACCATCACAAATTACACATCTTCCCTTTCATTCTGTAACAAATGTGGTATTGCTTGATTCTGGCATCCAGTGATATTCGTTGGGCTGAACAACAGGCCTCAGAAAACTGGACTGTTGCTCCCATTTGGGGTGTATCTTCTTGTAAGGCTCGTGATTTCTCAATTTCCCAATAGTGTTCCATTTTTTAATTACCTGAAAACAAAAGAAATAAAAATTATAAAATAAAATAAAGAAAATTAGATATAAGTAATTTGATAGTTTCAAAATTAATAACTCAAGAAAATAAGTCCCCGGCAACGGCGCCAAAAACTTGACCGGCGTATACACACACGTATAACGCAAGTGCACGTATCGTTCAAGTAGTATAAAAATATCGATCCCACGAGGACTTAATTCCTACTGTTGTTATTAATTGTTGATACTATTTATTTACAGATATCTAATTATAGGGAGAAGTGAATTGATTGCTTGATTGATTTGGTTTGTAAGTGGCGTTGCTAAATAAAATAAATAAAAAGATAAAAGAAAATACTAAGGAAAATACAAAAGACACAAAAATCTAGGGTTATGAATCATTCTAATATCATTTAAAAGATGAAGTAGTTAAACCATAGTTAGGTAAATTATTGAATTATTAATCTGGAACACTAAATTATGTAAAAGCCTCTTCCGAATGATCATTTACAAATACCTAGTATAATCCAATTGAACTATATGTCTATGTCAATTAAATTACCTAGATTCATTAAGATTGAGTTCCAATTATGACTACCCCCGCCCAACAGGTATATTCCTATCATGTAAGGAAATCTATTAAAGGGTTATCTATCCTTAAGGAAGATCGTGGGATGTTGAGACTAAGGTCTTAAACTTAAAATCCCTATGTCTAGTTCATTTTAAGTTTACCTAATCAATTTTATTAACGATCAGTTAATAAAAAGCATTAAGATTATGACTCAACAAATAACTCTTTTAATTACCCCAACTATAATCTAACCCTTTTTTTAATACGGTGATATTAGAAATCATCACAACCTAGAATACTAACTTAGTTACAACACATAGTTAGGACTAGTGAAACAAAGATAAAAATTACTAAAAAGTAAATGCAGAAAAATAAATAAAATGCTAAGGAAAAAGGAATTAACTTCTACTAAATACTAATTAGAAATCTCCCATAAAATATAATATATACTTGTGATAATTTTATCAACCAGCCATAAAGGCGGTAATATTTGTTATTAAACCAGCCATAAAGGCGGAACAAAAATATACCAGCCATAAAGGCGGAACAAAAATAAACCAGCCATAAATGCGGAATAATTATTTAATAACCAACCGACCAATCTGGCAGTATCCTTATTAAGTCCGGTTATAAATAGTTTATATATTATATTTTAGAGAATAATCTAAATAGCAATAGTAAAAGAATTACCTTTTTACCTTAGCGGTGAAAAGTTACCTACACATAGTAAATAGTAAAAATTGTAAGAAGTAAGAAAGTAAAATTACTATTACTATTAAAAAGTAATTAAAAATATTTACAAAAAACTTAAACTAAAATATTCTAGAGAGAGAAGCTCTCAATTTAGAACTAACAAAAGAGAGAGAAAGGTGTAATGAATTATGAAAATTCGATCTCTATTTATAGGCTCGGATAAGGGTCCGGCGTCGCGACGCCCAAATTGCACTAGTGTCGCGACGCTGGGTACAGTACGACACGTGTCACGCGCTGGTTGGTCGGCTCA
The DNA here is from genome assembly GCA_019454045.1 of Zanthoxylum bungeanum. Taxonomy (NCBI): domain Eukaryota; kingdom Viridiplantae; phylum Streptophyta; class Magnoliopsida; order Sapindales; family Rutaceae; genus Zanthoxylum; species Zanthoxylum bungeanum. The sequence goes on from SKCR01025706.1 coordinate 42,849, forward strand.
GAATCTTATTCGATGACGTGGCACTGTTCATGACGTCATTGCTTGCGTCACGCTGACGTGTCAACTGTTCATGACGTCATTGCTTGCGTCACGCTGACGATGTGGAAGGCGACGTGGCGACACGTGGCAAGGCGGCTTCTGAAGGCGGCTCGTTGATTTGTTGACACGTGGCACGCGGTGCACGTTAGCAGATCTTCTGTGATGGTGACACGTGGCACGGCGCACGTTAGCAAAGTCAAACTTCTCAAATTCTGACTCGTTGACCAGGCGCATTTTAGCAGATTCGGCGCACTCTGGGCGTCGCGACGCTGAAGGTTTGGGCGGCGCGACGCTGAAATGACGATTTTGCCCTTTTTGTCCAGTTTTGTCCATTTTGCCCCAAAATACTTCCAGAATGTCCTGAAACTTTATTTATCTGCAAAATAACACAAAATACATCAAAACGTTCATAAAACTCAAGAAACTATACAAAATATTAGGTTAAATGAGTGGGAAATAGTGATAGAAATACCACTCCATCATCACACCCCCAAACCTAACATTTTGCTAGTCCTCGAGCAAAATACAGAATAAAATAACAGAATAAAATTTAACTAAGCCACTTTCGTAGGGATCACGGTTGCATTTAGCGTATGCAACAAGCCTTTAAACCCCTAGGTGTCCCTAGTGGACGAGTTGTAGTCTCGTGAGGGTTTACAACAATGATACCCACAAACATTTTACAAAAGTAAAAAGGTATTAAAACTAATGCACACAAAAGCAAAAAGACAAGCGAAAAGAGAATAAAGATGTTAGTGACTAATCAGGTGAAATTTCTAATCCAAGTTACTAGATGTTTTGTTTCACTCTAAATTACTGAATAAGTAAATTCTCCGATTATTTTTACCATTCTTCATATACACAGCCAACAAAATATTAAACAACTCATTTTTGCCCACAACAGTTATAAGTGCAGTTGATAAGAGAGTAATATTTTTGTCCTAAAGTTCTATCAGATTTCACACCTTTTTGTAGCAATGGAATAATTTTTTTTGATTTTTCTGATTTTTTTCTTTGATTTTTTGAATTTTGACTATTTTTTATTTATATACAATATCTTCCGTCTATGTAGCGAGCTTTGGGTCGGTGACTCCCAAACCAGTTGGCTTTAGGGCATCAGGTGTTAAGACACCCCTAAGGACTTAATTACTCAGACTTCAGATATATGTATTTTTTTTTTCTATCATCTTTTGATCCATGTAATGAGCTTTGGGCCAATGACTCCCAAACCAGTTGATTTTAGGGCATTAGGTATTAAAATACCCTTACAGACTTAATAACTCGGATCTCAGATTTTGTTTTTTTTTTTTTTTTTTTTTTTTTTCCATACTATTTTTTAGATGTTTCCTCCAAATGAACTAGAGTACTGAATATTACAAACTTTTCAATTACAGCTCATGTCCGTATGTTACTATGCATGTTGATAATATCTGCTAACTAAGTATATGAAGATTCATTTTAGTCAGTTTTATGGAGAATTTACAGATTTAATAATTCAAAAGTGAATAAACAAAAATTAACTTGTTTTGAATTAGGTTTGAAATACGTCTCAGAAGTGGAAATTCCTTACACAGCTATTTCTTACCAAGTTCATCTTTTTAGTCAACATAACAACAAAACATTTCTACTAGTCATAAAATTATAATTTACATTTTTTAGAAGTTTAATCAAAGGCTCAGTTTATGGTGTGTGACTAACTGTCGAATGGACTTCCCGTTGTAGATTCCCCAGAGGGAAGGTGGAGCGAGGCTCACTTAAATACCCAAGCCCCTTAGGCTCTTATCGCTTGTTGTCAGGAATAAACAACGAGTCCTCCAAACTAGTCTGTCACAACACGCTACAAGTGAATGATTATCTAGGTGCCTCCACAGCTTTTCCTTATAAAAGGAAGTGAGTGAAGGAAGACACCAAACCATCACCTAGCTTTAAATATGCCATTTGTTTTTATTAATTTTTTAATTTTTTTGTATTTTTCGAAAAAATTTGGACTAAAAATAAAAACACAATACAAACAAGATAAAAGGAGAATTAAGAAGATAATACCTGGTTAGCTGAAACTCTACAAGAAATTTAAAGGTTAAGATCCAGATTAATTCGACGCTTCTTACCACGATCATCCTCGGACCATTTTATTTTTGAAATGATAGGGTCAACTTGTGGTTCAAAGGCTACGAGTTGATCAATTAGATCCGGTGCAGTTCTGGCAGTGAAGAGGAGTTCTTTCATAGGCTTTGACACGAACCCATTTCTCCGAGCATCATCAAGAAACACACAAAGAAAATCATAAAATCCATCAACGTTGAGCAATCCAAGCGGTTTCTGGTGTATGTTCAGGTTCGCCCAAGATAGTACTATAAAAATTTCCTCCAATGTACCCAAGCCACCTGGCAAAGCAATAAAAGCATCAGAACAGTTAATCATTTCTACCAGTCGTTCAGACATACCTGGCACGATCAGTTCCTCTCCGTTTGATGATCCAATAAGATTCGCCTCTGCCAAGGGTTTTGGGATGATTCCCAAAACATGACTGGCTCCTTCTTGTACGGCCTTTTAAACAGTCCCCATTAGTCCAAGCTTACCTCCGCCATATATTAAATGCATATTCCTTGCTGCTAAGACTCGACCCAATTCATGTGCTGCTTCTATGTATTGTGGTTTAGTACCAACAGTACTACCGCAAAAACACACAGATGTTCTCAACTCGTCTTCTTGAAGTGGCTTCCATTTTTTTTTTATGTATTTCTTTCTCAACTATGGATGCCTTCAAAAGTGCAATGACGGGCTGAATTTATAGTACCTGAAAAAGGGTGAATATAATAATAGCACAAGTATCTTCCAGAGGACGATTGTTAGCTAAACAAGAAAAGAAATCGTGAAAGGTCAAAAAGTCTGGATCCTGTCTACGAAAATAAAGATAATTACAACAGAAAAGCGAATCAAACCAATAATTAAGACAACGGAATTGTGTATGCAATACGCCACTCATTTGGTATATAAATCCTTTAGGATGCATCTCAAGAAATCATTCTTTACTCAGCCATCACAAATGAAATAACTCTCTTCTTTACGATTGTCAAACACCATTCCTCCTGTCTTAAAATGCTCCGTTCGTGTTTTTCTTGCAAAAATAACACACAATATTAAAAAGTTCACACAAAATATGAAAACAAATTCCAACAAATTGCATGGGTTGCCTTGCCTCCTGCCAGCGCTAAATTTTTCGTCTTCAGCCAGACGTGACTGAAATTCATCTGTTAAGGAGGTTTCAGTGTTGTTTTGGATGTCCTATTAAAGAAAATCCCGTGAGCGTTGCTTTTGAAGGGTCTCTTCCAACGGTAAAGTGGCAAAAAGAATTTTGCCTCATTCAGTGCTCGTGCCACCTTTTTTATCTTTGTGTTCCATTGGTTCCTGAAAAGAAAGAAAGAAAGTCAGGAGGTCTCGTATGGTGCTTGACTTGGAATGGAAGTTCCATTCTGTCAAGCTTCTGGGTGATATCTTTAGTTTGTACTCCCCAAAACAGCGATGTTTCTCCTGAATGCTCTGGATCTTTATTAAGGTCAGACATTTGCTCCTCCATTTGCTCCACCTTTTCTTCACAGATGTATTTGAAAAATTTGAAAATTTCTGCATTCAGCTTCATCTGTCATCTGTGAAATACATGTTTCAAAATTGTTAACCTGAAAAGAAATGTTAGATTTTAGGTCTTCATCCTCTGATATCTGGTTAAAATGATTGGCTCAGGTAGATCTTCATCAAACATTTGTGCAATGGAATCTCCAAGATCTTCATTTTGAGGATACAGAATTCCATCCTCAATTTTTGATGTATTTGGTACAAACAGCTCAGTTTCATCTCTCTCGTCAGAATCTGAATAATAGAAATCAAATCGAGACTTTGTCGGTTCGGGTTCCTGAACTGATACCTCTGGTTCTTGATTCTCCTCAGCCTCCTCTTTTGCTAAAGTGTCATCGTGAAATGTTTGGTACTCTGAGGCTTCATCTGAAAATGATTCTTGAGGTATATAGCTTTGGTTTTCTATTAATTGTCTGATCTGATCTGTCATTCTCTGTATGGATCCTGCGTTACTCTGAATTTGTGCATCAAATCGAACTGCTTGTTCTTTGAACATGTCAATCAATTGATCTTCCTCTGATGGATCTGGTTCATGATAAGAATCGAAGGAAGATGGTGGATAAGATGGAAAATGTGATGATTCTTCGTACCTTGGTTGATTCCAAAAATTCTGCCACTCTGAAAGATAAATACATTGATTGCTCGGGTGGTTACCATCACAAATTACACATATTCCCATTTCATTCTGTTGAACAAATGTGGTATTGCTTGATTCTGGCATCCAGTGATATTCGTTGGGCTGAACAACAGGCCTCAGAAAACTGGACTGTTGCTCCCAGATTTGGGGTGTATCTTCTTGTAAGGCTCGTGATTTCTCAATTTCCCAATAATGTTCCATTTTTTAATTACCTGAAAAGAAAAGAAATAAAAATTATAAAATAAAATAAAGAAAATTAGATATAAGTAAATTTGATAGTTTCAAAATTAATAACTCAAGAAAAATAAGTCCCCGGCAACGGCGCCAAAAACTTGACCGGCGTAAACACACACGTATAACGCAAGTGCACGTATCGTTCAAGTAGTATAAAAATATCGATCCCACGAGGACTTAATTCCTACTGTTGTTATTAATTGTTGATACTATTTATTTACAGATATCTAATTATAGGGAGAAGGGAATTGATTGCTTGATTGATTTGATTTGTAAGTGGCGTTGCTAAATAAAATAAATAAAAAGATAAAAGAAAATACTAAGGAAAATACAAAAGACAAAAATCTAGGGTTATGAATCATTCTAATATCATTTAAAAGATGAAGTAGTTAAACCATAGTTAGGTAAATTATTGAATTATTAATCTGGAACACTAAATTATGTAAAAGCCTCTTCTGAATGATCATTTACAAATACCTAGTATAATCTAATTCAACCATATGTCTATGTCAATTAAATTACCTAGATTCATTAAGATTGAGTTCCAATTATGACTACCCCCCCCCACAACAGGTATATTCCTATCATGTAAGGAAATCTATTAAAGGGTTATCTATCCTTAAGGAAGATCGTGGGTTGTTGAGACTAAGGTCTTAAACTTAAAATCCCTATGTCTAGTTCATTTTAAGTTTACCTAATCAATTTTATTAACGATCAGTTAATAAAAAGCATTAAGATTATGACTCAACAAATAACTCTTTTAATTACCCCAACTATAATCTAACCCTTTTTTAATACGATGATATTAGAAATCATCACAACCTAGAATACTAACTTAGTTACAACACATAGTTAGGACTAGTGAAACAAAGATAAAAATTACTAAAAAGTAAATGCAGAAAAATAAATAAAATGCTAAGGAAAAAGGAATTAACTTCTACTAAATACTAATTAGAAATCTCCCATAAAATATAATATATACTTGTGATAATTTTATCAACCAGCCATAAAGGCGGTAATATTTGTTATTAACCAGCCATAAAGGCGGAACAGAAATATACCAGCCATAAAGGCGGAACAAAAATAAACCAGCCATAAATGCAGAATAATTATTTAATAACCAATCGACCAATCTGGCGGTATCCTTATTAAGTCCGGTTATAAATAGTTTATATATTATATTTTAGGGAGAATAATCTAAATAGCAATAGTAAAAGAATTACCTTTTTACCTTAGCGGTGAAAAGTTACCTACACATAGTAAATAGTAAAAATTGTAAGAAGTAAGAAAGTAAAATTACTATTACTATTAAAAAGTAATTAAAAATATTTACAAAAAACTTAAACTAAAATATTCTAGAGAGAGAAGCTCTCAATTTAGAACTAACAAAAGAGAGAGAAAGGTGTAATGAATTATGAAAATTCGATCTCTATTTATAGGCTCGGATAAGGGTCCGGCGTCGCGACGCCCAAATTGCACTAGCGTCGCGACGCTGGGTACAGTACGACACGTGTCACGCGCTGGTTGGTCGGCTCAGAATCTTATCCGATGACGTGACACTGTTCATGACGTCATTGCTTGCGTCACGCTGACGTGTCAACTGTTCATGACGTCATTGCTTGCGTCACGCTGACGATGTGGAAGGCGACGTGGCGACACGTGGCAAGGCGGCTTCTGAGGCGGCTCGTTGATTTGTTGACACGTGGCACGCGGTGCACGTTAGCAGATCTTCTGTGATGGTGACACGTGGCACGGCGCACGTTAGCAAAGTCAAACTTCTCAAATTCTGACCCGTTGACCAGGCGCATTTTAGCAGATTCGGCGCACTCTGGGCGTCGCGACGCTGAAGGTCTGGGGGCGGCGCGACGCTGAAATGACGATTTTGCCCTTTTTGTCCAGTTTTGTCCATTTTGCCCCAAAATACTTCCAGAATGTCCTGAAACTTTATTTATCTGCAAAATAACACAAAACAATACATCAAAACGTTCATAAAACTCAGAAACTATACAAAATATTAGGTTAAATGAGTGGGAAATAGTGATAGAAATACCACTCATCAATGACTCTACCCAATTCATGTGTTGGCTCAACGTACTCTGGTTTAGATCTAATACTAGTACCGCAAAACACAAAAATGTTTACAACTCGCCTTCTTGAAGTTGCTTCTATTATTATTTTCTTATTATTTTTTTTCAACAATGGATGTCTTCAAGAGTGCAATGACGAGTTCAATTATAGAACTTGAAAAAAGGTGAGTAATAATAGCACTAGTACCTGCCAAATGACAATTATTAGCTAAACAGTAAAATATATCGTGAAAGTCAAAAAGTCTGGATCCTGTCGGAGAAAATAAAAAAAATAACAAAACAAATCACAATTATTAGATAAATACAAAGAGATAATAATATTTACAAGATGTAACCGTTTGATTGACATCTATGCGTCAGAGACAAGCTTCCCATCCAATTTTTTTATAAATTGGAAAACATAGTCTTTTAAAGTCAGATTCCCGAGACTTAATTGTTGTCTTTCTTTTCGAAACTTTGTATATAACATGTGAATTGCGTGATGCACATATCCACTGGGATGCATCTCTAGAGTCAATGATATCTCATACAAAGACTCCTTACTCAAGCCATCCCTAATGAATTTAATTTTATCTTCATGGTTATCGGATATCATTCCTAAAGAATGACAATGAGTATTGCATGTTATGCATGCACATTTATAGCAACACCCATTCATTTAGCTCTTCTCTTTTTAGCATAGATGTTTCTTTCTAAACCTCCAGATATGATACAAAAGAGTCAGATGACTCACCTGCCAATTGGACTCGTGCTACAATAATCCAACGAATATCAGTAGGAATACCTTTGATCATCAAAAGTCTCATTCGTTCCAAGCGAGCTTTGTAGACTTTCATCAGAGAGTTTTGAGGGAGAGAAGGAAATTACTTGTGAAGATTTGCGAGAACTTCTTCCATCCTGAAATGTGACTTTACCTAAAAAATTAAACACACAAAAATAAAACACGCCAAATCTGAATATATACAAATTGCATGGGTTACCTCCCAGCTAGCGCTAAGTTTAACATCGTCAGCTAGACATGACTGCCCGAACGTTAGGCTGGATCTGAAAGTGTGACACTTTCTTTTTATCGCTCAAATGATTCTCCCCAGTAGTGCTTGACACGCTGGCAGTTTACCCTGAATGTATTGTTGGATTTGGGGTTGTATATCTCAACAACTCCGTAGGGTAACACTTGAGTAATCAAAAATGGACCTCACCACTTTGATTTCAGCTTTCCAAGAAAATGTTTCAACCGTGAATCATATAAGAACACATGCTGCCCTGGCTCCAGTTGCCTGCACACTTTTTTATCATGCCATTTTTTTTATCTTTTCTTTGTACAATTTAGCATTCTCATAAGCATGTAGGCGAAATTCCTCCAATTCATTGAATTGGTGGAGCCGTTTTTCTCCTGCTACTTGTAGATCAAGATTTAACTTCTTCAGTGCCCAATACGCTTTGTGTTCAATCTCCACTGGCAGATGGCACGCTTTCCCAAACACCATTCGATATGGGGACATACCGATGAGTGTCTTGTAAGCTGTCCGATAGGCCCATAATGCGTCATCCAGTTTTTCAGACCATTCCTTCCTTATTGATCTAACGGTTCTCTCCAAGATTCTTTTGATCTCCCTGTTTGAAACTTCAACTTGTCCATTTGACTGTGGATGGTAAGCAATGTTAACTTCATTAGTAACTCCGTATTTGGATAGGAGTGCATCGAAGTATCTGTTGCAGAAATATGTGCCACCATCATAGATAATTGCCTGAGGTGTTCCGTAGCGAGTGAAAATATTCTTTTTAAGGAATTTTATCACAACTTTTGAATCATTTGATGGCAGTGTTATAACTTCAACCCATTTGGAGACTTAGTCTACTGCAACTAGTATGTACAGGTTTCCGAATGATGGAACAAAGGGTCCCATAAAATCAATTCCCCATACATCAAATATTTCCACTTCCAGAATGTTTTGCAAAGGTCATTCATTTCTCCTCGAAATATTTCCCGTTCTCTAGCACCTGTCATATTGAAGATCAAATAAGTAAGCATCTTTAAATAGAGTGGGCCAGAACAAACCTGATTGTATGACTTTGGCTGCAGTTTTATTTTCATTGAAGTGTCCGCCGTATGGTGACGAATGACAGTTTTGCAGAACACTGTTGACCTCCTCTTGTGGAACACACCGTCTCAATAATTGATAAGCACACCATTTGAACAGGTATGGCTCATCCCAGACATAGTGTTTGACTTCTTTGAAGAATTCTTCCATTGCTGAGTTGTCCATTCCAACAGCCTTTTTCCTGACTTAATGTAGTTGACATAGTCAGCATACCAAGGGGCATCTTGCTGTTTCATGGCGAACAGCTGTTCATCTGGAAACGTTTCTTTGATTGACAGTTCTTTTCCAACTGTTTCTCCATTCTCGAGCCTCGATAGATGATCACGAAGAAAGATGCCAAACCCAGATTGATCGCTCAAATGATTCTCCCCAGTAGTGCTTGACACGCTGGCAGTTTACCCTGAATGTATTGTTGGATTTGGGGTTGTATATCTCAACAACTCCGTATGGTAACACTTGAGTAATAAAAAATGGACCTGACCACTTTGATTTCAGCTTTCAAGAAAATGTTTCAACCGTGAATCATATAAGAACACATGCTACCCTGGCTCCAGTTGCCTGCACATTTTTTTATCATGCCATTTTTTTGTCTTTTCTTTGTACAATTTAGCATTCTCATAAGCATGTAGGCGAAATTCCTCCAATTCATTGAATTGGTGGAGCCGTTTTTCTCCTGCTACTTGTCGATCAAGATTTAACTTCTTCAGTGCCCAATACGCTTTGTGTTCAATCTCCACTGGCAGATGGCACGCTTTCCCAAACACCATTTAATATGGGACATACCAATGGGTGTCTTGTAAGCTGTCCGGTAGGCCCATAATGCGTCATCCAGTTTTTCATACCAGTCCTTCCTGGTTGATCTAATGGTTCTCTCCAAGATTCTTTTGATCTCCCTGTTTGAAACTTCAACTTTTCCATTTGACTGTGGATGGTAAGCAATGGTAACTTCATTAGTAATTCCGTATATGGATAGGAGTGCATCGAAGTATCTGTTACAGAAATATGTGCCACCATCACAAATAATTGTCCGAGGTGTTCCGAAGCGAGTGAAAATATTCTTTTTAAGGAATTTTATCACAACTTTTGAATCATTTGATGGCAGTGTTATAGCTTCAACACATTTGGAGACGTAGTCTACTTCAACTAGTATGTACAGGTTTCCGAATGATGGAACAAAGGGTCCCATAAAATCAATTGCCCATACATCAAATATTTCCACTTCCAGAATGTTTTGCAAAGGTCCTTCATTTCTCCTCGAAATATTTCCCGTTCTCTAGCACCTGTCATATTGAAGAGCAAATAAGTAAGCATCTTTAAATAGAGTGGGCCAGAACAAACCTGATTGTAGGACTTTGGCTGCAGTTTTATTTCCATTGAAGTGTCCGCCGTATGGTGACGAATGACAGTTTTGTAGAACACTGTTGACCTCCTCTTGTGGAACACACCGTCTCAATAATTGATCAGCACACCATTTGAACAGGTATGGCTCATCCCAGACATAGTGTTTGACTTCTTTGAAGAATTTCTTCCATTGTTGAGTTGTCCATTCCAACAGCCATTTTCCTGACTTAATGTAGTTGACATAATCAGCATACCAAGGGGCATCTTGCTGTTTCATGGCGAACAGCTGTTCATCTGGAAAAGTTTCTTTGATTGACAGTTCTTTGCCAACTGTTTCTCCATTCTCGAGCCTCGATAGATGATCACGAAGAAAGATGCCAAACCCAGATTGATCGCTCAAATGATTCTCCCCAGTAGTGCTTGACACGCTGGCAGTTTACCCTGAATGTATTGTTGGATTTGGGGTTGTATATCTCAACAACTCCGTAGGGTAACACTTGAGTAATCAAAAATGGACCTGACCACTTTGATTTCAGCTTTCCAAGAAAATGTTTCAACCGTGAATCATATAAGAACACATGCTGCCCTGGCTCCAGTTGCCTGCACATTTTTTTTATCATGCCATTTTTTTGTCTTTTCTTAGTACAATTTAGCATTCTCATAAGCATGTAGGCGAAATTCCTCCAATTCATTGAATTGGTGGAGCCGTTTGTCTCCTGCTACTTGTAGATCAAGATTTAACTTCTTCAGTGCCCAATACGCTTTGTGTTCAATCTCCACTGGCAGATGGCACGCTTTCCCAAACACCATTCGATATGGGGACATACCGATGGGTGTCTTGTAAGCTGTCTGGTAGGCCCATAATGCGTCATCCAGTTTTTCATACCAGTCCTTCCTGGTTGATCTAATGGTTCTCTCCAAGATTATTTTGATCTCCCTGTTTGAAACTTCAACTTTTCCATTTGACTGTGGATGGTAAGCAATGGTAACTTCATTAGTAATTCCGTATATGGATAGGAGTGCATCGAAGTATCTGTTACAGAAATATGTGCCACCATCACAAATAATTGTCCGAGGTGTTCCGAAGCGAGTGAAAATATTCTTTTTAAGGAATTTTATCACAACTTTTGAATCATTTGATGGCAGTGTTATAGCTTCAACACATTTGGAGACGTAGTCTACTTCAACTAGTATGTACAGGTTTCCGAATGATGGAACAAAGGGTCCCATAAAATCAATTCCCCATACATCAAATATTTCCACTTCCAGAATGTTTTGCAAAGGTCCTTCATTTCTCCTCGAAATATTTCCCGTTCTCTAGCACCTGTCATATTGAAGAGCAAATAAGTAAGCATCTTTAAATAGAGTGGGCCAGAACAAACCTGATTGTAGGACTTTGGCTGCAGTTTTATTTCCATTGAAGTGTCAGCCGTATGGTGACGAATGACAGTTTTGCAGAACACTGTTGACCTCCTCTTGTGGAACACACCGTCTCAATAATTGATCAGCACACCATTTGAACAGGTATGGCTCATCCCAGACATAGTGTTTGACTTCTTTGAAGAATTTCTTCCATTGTTGAGTTGTCCATTCCAACAGCCATTTTCCCGATACTATGTAGTTTACATAGTCAGCATACCAAGGGCTATCTTGCTGTTTTATGGCAAACAACTGTTCATCTGGAAAAGTTTCTTTGATTATCATTTCATTACCAGTTGTTTCTCCATTCTCGAGCCTCGATAAATGATCTGCCCATTCTCGAGCCTCGATAAGTGATCTGCCACTTGATTTTCTGTCCATTTCCTGTCTCGGATCTCTACGTCAAATTCTTGCAGCAGAAGCACCCAACGGATCAATTTAGGCTTGGCATCTTTCGTCGTGATCAGGTATTTGATTGCTGAATGATCTGTGTAGACCACAACTTTGGGACCCAGCAAATAGGAGCGGAATTTATCAAAAGCAAATACAACTGCAAGCAACTCCTTTTCAGTGGTTGTGTAGTTGAGTTGAGCTTCATTCAGAGTTCTGCTGGCGTAGTAAATGGTATGGAAATTTTTTGCTTTGCGTTGTCCCAAAACTGCACCAACAGCAAAATCACTAGCATCGCACATCACCTCAAATGGAAAGGTCCAGTCTGGTGCTACTTGTTGGACAATTATGACCCATAGCATCACTATTTGTAAAAGACATGGTGTTTTTATACAAATTAACTATGTGATAATGGAAATTGATATTTTATCATTTTGTAATTGGATTACTTGGATATATAAATGATAAAAGTCCATATGATTAGTATCAGATTAATAAGATATAAGACAGTATTAATCCACGAAAGGTTTAATCATTAAATATCCCTAGTCGTAGTATTATCGAGACTGGACATCGATAATGCGGAATAGACTAGTATTACACCTGTGTGCATTATGGAAGCTTAACGGTATAGTTCTCATATATTTAAGTATTGGATACTTATGCAAGTGTGATAAGAGGTTCTGTTAGCCGTTGGACCAGTATCATCTTCGCTCAAGATAGACCCATCGGAGTCCCATTGGTAGTATGACTTTTTTTCTATGGGAATCCGAATCAGGGTAGGTGTATGTGGTCTTAACCTGAGACTTGCATAACTAATACTTGCGACAATCAGTATACTTTGGTTTTGGTCGTCTGGAGCTTTAACAGGTTCCATGTACGCCTCTTCTGGGTATACTGAGAATCGTAGTGTATTGGGTGTGATGTCAATATGGAAGTATCACTTCAGTCATATGAAGATGATCACGCAGGATACAAAACTAGTACTCTTAAATGCTGCAGCTATCAGGATAGTATGACTAGGTCATGATTATCCTATTACAGAAACTAGTTGCTAGTGATCTGATATATGCTTCGTACGGGGCAGACACAATTCCAGCCCCAGGCCTAGCATGTGACATCTGATACTGGATCGTATTACGCAATACTTTGTATACTACGCCTGATACAGATTATATATTATTCGTTGAATATTTCTGGAGAATTCGGTAGGAATGGTGTTTTGCTAGAAGCCAACCATGTCTTGTAAATCGGTAAAAACATGGTACAGGGTACGCACGTGTTCGGATAGTCCGATGACCGTATTTACTGCCAACATATCCAGGGATCTCTTGGGTGGCTTTCCAAAGATTCACTGATGACATTTGACTCGAACAGAATTAATCTGGGATTAATTACGGTAAGAATTAATCTGGGATTAATTATGAGAGAGAAAATTAATAAGGGATTAATTGCGGTAAGAATTTATCTGGGATTAAATTCGTCTAGAAGAGAGAAGGCGATTAATTTGGAATTAATCGGTAAAATAAATTTAATAGTCAAATTGGATTTTTCTGTTTAATTTATTTATTTGGGCTAAAATAATATATCAGATATATTAATTGAAATTGGATTTCAATGTGGAATTAAAATTGGGTTTTAATTCAAGCGAACGAATTAATTTGGAATTAATTCGTAAACGACTTTCGTAATAATTTTGCTAGGCATTATTATTTAATTAAATTGTATTTAATTATGTATCGACGGAAAATTCGTTTAGTCGGATTAAACGAACCAGGCTCAAAGTGTGTTGTATAAGCCAACTTGAATTTGGAATTTAAAATGGTGGGACCCACTTTAACTTACATCGACTTGTCAAAAGATTATGGAAGTGGTTGGCAATATTAATTGTACTTTGGAAGTCAAAACACACTTTTCACAACATTGGTATTAGTTTTTTGGAAAACAAAAATACTTTTCACTATCTCCCTCACTTCCTCTATTGGCCGAACATAGCTCTCCTTGGAGGAGAAAATTTTCTTTCAAATTTTCTTCAAGCTAGCATTTAAAGGAGTCAAGTAAAGGTGATAGGGAAACTCAACCAAAAGTTTTGAACTCAACACAAAGCTTGGAGCTTCCATCAACAAAGAAAGTTTTGAATTTTCTCATCCGATCAATGTGAGTATTTCCGCTACTTTCACTTGATTTATTCACACACAAATCTTGTTTAGAGATCCTTGGAATGTCTAGGACACTAACACTACTATGATGGGGGCAAAGACTAGCTTCTGTTTCAAGATCTCAAAAGCTTCATGGCATTCTTTGGTGAAGTTGAAAGGCACATCTTGATGGAGTTGGTGCTTGGAGTGCCAATCAGAATTGTAAATTTTATTATTTATTGATAAAATAACTACATTTTCATTTCATACCTCCTTAATGGTATTGTCATTATGCCTATTAGATTGATGTATAGATATGCTAAGAATTACATCGACCTTAGAATAGTTTTGACACTAGATGTAAATTATTCTTAAAGTAAATGTTCCTAGTCGTTGGTTTTGGAATATAATCGAATTCCTATAACCTAGAAGACTATCACATATCGTATATTGGAATTGGAGTTCCAGTGGTTTAACCCAATGTACCATGAGTTTTGGAAACTCGTATAGACATGTGGGTATTCGTTGAAGCGAATACTGAATGACTCATATGTGATTCCTAATAGTTGAAAGTACACACCACCGTCAATAGGAATCTCCTCGAGTCGAGTAGCATATGTAATCCTTTGACTATAGGATAAAATTGATTTTGTGTAATATCCTCCACACTTTGAAGCCATGTATGTCAGAAACCTTTTATAGTCTAACCTCTAGATGTTCGTTGGGTGTGGACCAATGTACTCAGTAATTAATTGCGAAGCAAGATAGGATCTGTCGGCACGTATGTGTACCAAAGGGGTTTAGGTATCCATGTGAGTAAAGTCACGATTCTTAAAGCTTTGACCTAAGTCGATCACCTAGGGTGGATCGCATCAGTTATGAAGAATCGTGGATAGGTCGACATGAGATGTGCGCTTTGAAAACTTGACGGTATATTCTATGTTTCCTAAGCACAACTCGATAGCCTACGATGGAGGGATTGTTAAACATATGTGATAACCTCGATTTGCATAGTTCAGAAAGGTCGTTCGTGTTCTTCGCGAATTCAGAGGTGGCTGAATTACATACATATTAACTAGGCTTATATGATGAACATGTCTGAACTTAGTGAGTCCCAATATTAAGTGTACTCGTTGAGCACTTAGGTAGCCGATTAATTTTGATAAAAGTTAATATTCGATATTATAATTATCAACCAAGATAATCAAGTGTTATTGGATAACATTGATTATTTACTTTGACCTATTTAGATTAATTGGATTAATTCAAAATTACACAAAGGGCTTAATTATAAATTCATAAATATCTCTACCATTTGAGGATATTTTGATAACTCCAAATTTGTATTAATAGATGTAAATCTATATGTCTTGATTTAATTGGATTAAATCAAACTGGTAGATATTGAACTAATCCATTAAGTAAATATTGTCTTGATTTAATTTATTTAAATCAAAGTGGTAGACAATGGGATTAGTCACACCTAATTATGAATATTTGGATGAATTTAATTAAGCATACCTAATATTTGATAAGACATTTATTGATTAAAAATTGCCTAAGTTTTGTTATAAATAGCAAGCTTTATGAATGTTTTAATTAAGCTTAAGCAAGGTAAAAGTTTGTGAAAGCTATACACAAGTATTTCTTAGAGAAAATTAGCCTAAGTTAGAGAAGTGTTTAGAGAAGCTTGTGAGGTCTCTATAACATTTCATCTAGGAGAAATCAAGATTGGATCTTGGAGTGAAGCTTGCTATCATTGGAATCAAGGTTGGATCTTGAAGAAAAACTTGCAACGTTTTGGAAGTTCTCCCACCATTTCAACAAAGAGAAAGAAATTGGATCTTTGCTTCAAGCTTGCTAGGTAAGTTTGAAATTCTCTTAAGTTATGAAATATGTATTGTATGCATGATCACATAACTTAATGTCGAAATAAGGCTATAAATTGTGTTAGGATACTTTAGAAGTATAAACACAACATACTTGTAATTAGGTCAAATATATTCATGTTGGACATGAAAGAATTAATAAGAGTTTAGAACTCAATATTAAAAGCTTAGAGCTAAGGCTAGGGGTGGGCAAAAAACCGATCGAACCGAACCAAACAGCAAACCGAACCAAACCGGACCGAATTTACGGTTTTTTTCTAACGGTTCGGTTTGCAGTTCGGATTGGCCCACCCCAAACGGTTTACGGTTCGGTTCAGGAGCTAATCCGAACCGCACCTGTTAAACCGAACCGAACCGTTATAATTAAAAAAATTATATATTTTTATAAAAAAATTTATATTTTTCTTTTAATTTTTATTCTATGTTTTCTTTTTATTAGTATTTTAATACTTTTATTCTTAAATTTTTTGTTAATATATTTATTTGTTAATACTTTTATTCTTCAATTTATTTGTTAACACTTTTATTCTTAAATTTTTTATTTTATGGTTGCATCATTATTCTTGAAAGTAAGATGTTGGATTGTCTCTTAATTAGAATGATGATAGCATCATTATTCAAGGTAATTTTTAAAAAATACAAGAATTAATTGTGCTTCATTTTTCAATCCTTAATGTAGTGGAGTCACAGCTTACACCCTAACACTTCATACTATTTGTTGGATAGACTAGTATTTTTTTTTTGTCTTCACTTAAGTTCATGAAAATTTGTTTTAAATATAATAATCCGTAAACCGAACCGAACCAATCCGTATGGTTTAAAAATTTTTCAATTCGAACCAAACTGTTATTTAATGGTTTGGTTTGAGAAGTAAAAAATCCGAACCGTAAAATATGGTTTGGTTCGGTTTTTAGCAAAAACCGAACCAAACCGAACCGCGCCCACCCCTAGCTAAGGCTACCATTCTAGAATCATTTGACCACCTTTATGTGAACTAGAATTGTTCATGAGACATTTCTTAATGGGATTCTAAAATTGGTTTATTATTAGATTCAAAATTTACGCAAGTGCGTATTTAGAATAAATTTTTGTTTTTGTAAAAATATTTATTATTTTGAAAATTTTAATTTTTATTCTATAACTTCAGTCTCACTACAACTTGCTGATAGAACGCTCATATTTCCAAGAGGCGTAGTTGAGGATGTGCTGGTCAAGGTTGACAAATTCATTTTCCCAGCAGATTTTATTGTCCTTGATATGGAAGAAGACGCAGACGTGCCAATCATCCTCGGGAGACCATTCTTGGCTACAGGTCGAACCATTATTGATGTACAAAAATGAGAACTAACCATGAGGGTACATGACCAAGAAGTAACATTCAATGTTTTCAAGGCCATGAATTTCCCAGATGATGAAAAGAATGAGGAATGTTTCAAACTTGATGTGATACACAGTACCATTCAGAACTCTAATGTAATGCAAAGTTTTACTAACAAACTTAAAACATGTCAATTGCCTGTGGAGCCTAAAGATAAAGCATCTTTTGCACTGAAAGAGCCAATTCTTGCACTACAAGCAAAAGAAGAGAAAAAGTTCCACCAGCTCAACGAATTGGAGGAATTTCACAATCAGCCTTTTGAGGATGCCAAATTGTACAAAGAAAATGGCAAGAAAGACATGATGAGAAGTTAGTGCACATACAACTTGAACCAGGGCAGAAGGTACTGTTAAACAAATCAATGGTGAAATTCTTCCCATGGAAGCCAAAATCACGGTGGTCAGGTCCATTTGTGATCACCAAAGTTTTACCAGATAGAGCCGTTAAGATACATGATCCTGACTCCAACAAAACTTTCAAGGTTAAAAACAAGCGTGTTAAGCACTACTGGGGAGAATCATTTGAGCGAAAAAAAGAAAGTGTCACACTTTCAGATCCAGCCTAACATTCGAGAAGTCACGTCTAGCTGTCGACGTTAAACTTACCGCTAGCTGGGAGGCAACCCATGCAATTTTTGTATATAATGTGATTTGGTGTGATTTATTTTTGTGTGTTTAATTTTTGCAGGTTTAGTCATTTCAAGATGGAAGAAACTCTCGCAAATCTTCACAGCAATTTCCTCTCTCCCTCAAAAATCTCTGATGAAAGTTTACAAAGCTCGCTTAGAACGGATGAGATTACTGATGATCAAAGGTATTCCTACTGACATTCGTTGGATTATTGAAGCACGGGTCCGATTGGCAGGTGAGTCTTCTGACTCTTTTATTTCACATCTGTCTGGCTTAGGAAAGAGCACATTTGCTAAAAAGAGAAGAGCCAAAAGAATGTGTGTTGTTATAAATGTGCTCGCATATTTTGTAATACTCGTTGTCGTTCTTTAGGAATGCTGTCTGATAACCGCGAAGATAAGATAACTTCATTAGGGATGGTGATGAGCGGAAAATATATCAATATTTACCGCCCCTTTTACTTAATATTTTGTTTAGTTTCTCGGGTTTGATGAACGTTTTGATGTGTTTTAGTTTATTTTGCAGATAAAATAATATTGGGACTTAATGAAATCATTTAGGACGAAATATGGATCAAATAAGGGCAATTATTGGACTTGATATATTAATTTTGGAGATTGGAAACTTGAAAGGGCGTTTTTGACGAAGTGCAGTTTTGGAAATTCCAATTTTGCGCATCTGTCGTATTTTGGGCATAACTGTTTACTCCGATATCGGATTGAGCTGATTCAAGTTCCAGATTAAAGAAGACTCAACGATCTACAACTTTGAAAGATAAAATATATTCGAATTCTGATGATTTCATGACCGAAATTGATGAACCATCCAGAAGTGTGTGGAGTGTAATTATTAAAAGTCATTATCAA
>SKCR01025707.1:0-51005 GCA_019454045.1 Zanthoxylum bungeanum
TTGTGGATGCTGGTTTTCACCCGAGGTCCACAATCAGAATTTGTAGATTGGGGGCATTAACGATCCTGCAAAACAAAGATAAAGTGAACGGGAGTAGACTACCCACCGGTGTGGTGGGTGCCGTGGGCACTCCGACGCTCAAGTCAGTAGCATGAAATGAGCAATAAATATGAAAATGTAAAAGTAAGGTTTAATGTTACCTTGACTTCATTGATGGCCGTGAGGGCAATAGAAAATGTTTAAAGAGATAGAGGGTTCAGAGAGCTTGTGTCCCAGAGCCCAAGCTTGTGAGGGAGAAGTCAAGCCCCCCTTTAGAGTTGAGAAGCCCCTCCATTTTATAGATTGAAGGAAGTCACTTTACAGTTGTAACAGAAGCTGTAAAAGAGACCCACAACGTGCTGTGATTTCTGGCAATGGGGCCTCGCACATGTTTGATGTTTCTACTTTCGGCGGGGAGGATAAAGTGCATGTGGAAATATATTCGTTGTTTGGAAAAGAGAGAAACGATCGGTAAATAATTAAGGGGATTTGTCTTTAACTATTGGATTTGTTTTTATAAATGATTTAACGTTTAATGGGCTGGGTTATTGCTTTGGGCCTCACCCGGTATTGGGTTCGAAGTGAAAGACGTTTTTGCCCTCGTGCCCAAATTTGGCACGTACAGTTTGTTCCCTACTCTTTAAGTCAAAGAGCATTTGACTTGAAGAGTAATATGTCGAGTGTATCATCGGAGATTTGATCCTGATACTAGATGTCTTTTAAACCAGATGAAGGTCAGGTCTTCAACTTGACTCTACTTGAGCCAATGGGGAATGTTCCCAGTCGACTGAACCAGATGAAGTTCAGGATAATCTCCATACTACTAGTCAAGGACCGGTGGAGTCTTCAAATTTTTATTGACCAGATGAAGGTCATATATTGACTCTACATGAGCCATGGGGAATGTTCCCGGTCGACTGAACCAGACGAAGGTTCAGGATAATCCCCATACTACGGGTCAAAAGACCAGGGGAATCTACAATGTCGTCTGACCAGATGAAGGTCAGGTCTATAACTTGACTCTACTTGAGCCAATGGGGAATGTTCCCAGTCGACTGAACCAGATGAAGTTCAGGATAATCTCCATACTACTAGTCAAGGACCAGTGGAGTCTTCAAATTGTGGATGCTGGTTTTCACCCGAGGTCCACAATCAGAATTTGTAGATTGGGGGCATTAACGATCCTGCAAAACAAAGATAAAGTGAACGGGAGTAGACTACCCACCGGTGTGGTGGGTGCCGTGGGCACTCCGACGCTCAAGTCAGTAGCATGAAATGAGCAATAAATATGAAAATGTAAAAGTAAGGTTTAATGTTACCTTGACTTCATTGATGGCCGTGAGGGCAATAGAAAATGTTTAAAGAGATAGAGGGTTCAGAGAGCTTGTGTCCCAGAGCCCAAGCTTGTGAGGGAGAAGTCAAGCCCCCCTTTAGAGTTGAGAAGCCCCTCCATTTTATAGATTGAAGGAAGTCACTTTACAGTTGTAACAGAAGCTGTAAAAGAGACCCACAACGTGCTGTGATTTCTGGCAATGGGGCCTCGCACATGTTTGATGTTTCTACTTTCGGCGGGGAGGATAAAGTGCATGTGGAAATATATTCGTTGTTTGGAAAAGAGAGAAACGATCGGTAAATAATTAAGGGGATTTGTCTTTAAACTATTGGATTTGTTTTTATAAATGATTTAACGTTTAATGGGCTGGGTTATTGCTTTGGGCCTCACCCGGTATTGGGTTCGAAGTGAAAGACGTTTTTGCCCTCGTGCCCAAATTTGGCACGTACAGTTTGTTCCCTACTCTTTAAGTCAAAGAGCATTTGACTTGAAGAGTAATATGTCGAGTGTATCATCGGAGATTTGATCCTGATACTAGATGTCTTTTAAACCAGATGAAGGTCAGGTCTTCAACTTGACTCTACTTGAGCCAATGGGGAATGTTCCCAGTCGACTGAACCAGATGAAGTTCAGGATAATCTCCATACTACTAGTCAAGGACCGGTGGAGTCTTCAAATTTTTATTGACCAGATGAAGGTCATATATTGACTCTACATGAGCCATGGGGAATGTTCCCGGTCGACTGAACCAGACGAAGGTTCAGGATAATCCCCATACTACGGGTCAAAAGACCAGGGGAATCTACAATGTCGTCTGACCAGATGAAGGTCAGGTCTATAACTTGACTCTACTTGAGCCAATGGGGAATGTTCCCAGTCGACTGAACCAGATGAAGTTCAGGATAATCTCCATACTACTAGTCAAGGACCAGTGGAGTCTTCAAATTTTTATTGACCAGATGAAGGTCATATATTGACTCTACATGAGCCATAGGGGATGTTCCCAGTCGACTGAACCAGATGAAGGTTCAGGTCTTCCATTTGACTCTACATGAGCCATGGGGAGTGTTCCCAGTTGACTGAACCAGATGAAGTTCAGGATAATCTCCATACTACTGGTCAAAGACCAAGGGAGTTTGCAAAATTTTCTAGACCAGATGAAGGTCGTATGTTGACTCTACATGAGCTATAGGGGATGTTCCCAGTCGACTGAACCAGATGAAGGTTCAGGTCTTCCATTTGACTCTACATGAGCCATGGGGAGTGTTCCCAGTCGACTGAACCAGATGAAGGCCAGGACAATCTCCATACTACTGGTCAAAGACCAGGGGAGTTTTCAAAATGTTCTAGACCAGATGAAGGTCGTATGTTGACTCTACATGAGCCAAGGGGAATGTTCCCGGTCGACTGAACCCGATGAAGATCAGGACAATCTCCATACTACTGGTCAAAGACCATGGGAGTTTTCAAATTTTTCTAGACCAGATGAAGGTCGTATGTTGACTCTACATGAGCCATAGGGGATGTTCCCAGTCGACTGAACCCGATGAAGGTCAGGACAATCTCCATACTACTGGTCAAAGACCAGAGGAGTTTTCAAATTTTTCTAGACCAGATGAAGGTCGTATGTGACTCTACATGAGCCATAGGGGATGTTCCCAGTCGACTGAACCCGATGAAGGTCAGGACAATCTCCATACTACTGGTCAAAGACCAGGGGAGTTTTCAAATTTTTCTAGACCAGATGAAGGTCGTATGTTGACTCTACATGAGCCATAGGGGATGTTCCCAGTCGACTGAACCCGATGAAGGTCAGGACAATCTCTATACTACTGGTCAAAGACCATGGGTGTCTACAATGTCTTCTGGACCAGATGAAGGCCAGGTCTTCAACTTTGACTCTACATGAGCCATGGGGAGTGTTCCCAGACGACTGAACCAGATGAAGGTCAGGACAATCTCCATACTACTGGTCAAAGACCAATGGAGTCTACAATGCCTTCTGGACCAGATGAAGGCCAGGTCTTCAACTTTGACTCTACATGAGCCATAGGGGATGTTCCCAGTCGACTGAACCAGATGAAAGTTCAGGTCTTCCATTTGACTCTACATGAGCCATGGGGAGTGTTCCCAGTCGACTGAACCAGATGAAGGTCAGGACAATCTCCATACTACTGGTCAAAGACCAGGGGAGTCTACAATGTCTTCTGGACCAGATGAAGGCCAGGTCTTCAACTTTGACTCTACATGAGCCATGTGGAGTGTTCCCAGTCGACTGAACCAGATGAAGGTCAGGACAATCTCCATACTACTGGTCAAGGACCAGAAGAATCTTCAAATTTTTCTAGTCCAGATGAAGGTCATGTGATGAACTCGACTCTACATGAGTCCATGAGGGATATCCCCAGTCGACTGATCCGGACGAAGATCAGGATAATCAATTGACTCTATATGAGCCATATGGGATGTCAACGGTCGACTGATCCAGTTGAAGATCAGGATAATCAATTGACTATATATGAGCCATGAGGGATGTCCCCAGTCGACTGATCCAGTTGATGATCAGGATAATCAATTGACTCTATATGAGCCATGAGGGAAGTCCCCAGTCGACTGATTCAGATGATGATCAGGATAATCCCCATACTACGGGTCAAAGGACCAGGGGAATTAACAATGTCGTCTGACCAGATGAAGGCCAGGTCTTCAACTTGACTCTACATGAGCCAATGGGGGATGTCCCCAGTCGACTGAACCAGATGAAGGTCAGGATAATGGGTATATTGTCGAATGAGTTCATCAACAAGTTCAAAGATATAGGCTTGTAGATGTAGACTGCGATGAACATCAAGTCTCAAGTCATAACTATATGTGGTATCTACAACAATTCCCAAGCTACATATGTAGATGTCGATTGGGAAAAACATCAAGCATCAAGCCATACATGCATAAGATCAACAACAAGTCCCAAGCTACATATGTAGATGTCGATTGGGAAAAACATCAAGCATCAGGCCATACAAGCATAAGATCAACAATAAGTCCCAAGCTACATATGTAGATGTCGATTGGGAAAAACATCAAGCATCAAGCCATACAAGCATAAGATCCACAACAAGTCCCAAGCTACATATGTAGATGTCGATTGGGAAAAACATCAAGCATCAATCTACACATGCATGAAATCCACAATAAATCCCAAGCTACACTTATGTAGATGTCGATTGGGAAAGACATCAAATATCAAGCTATACACGCATGAAATCCTCAATAAATCCCAAGCTACACTTATGTAGATGTCGATTGGGAAAGACATAAAACATCAATCTACACATGCATGAAATCCACAATAAATCCCAAGTTACACTTATGTAGATGTCGATTGGGAAAGACATCAAATATCAAGCTATACACGCATGAAATCCTCAATAAATCCCAAGCTACACTTATGTAGATGTCGATTGGGAAAGACATCAAACATCAATCTATACATGCATGAAATCCACAATAAATCCCAAGCTACACTTATGTAGATGTCGATTGGGAAAGACATCAAACATCAAGTTATACATGCATGAAATCCACAACAAGTCCCAAGCTACACATGTAGATGTCGATTGGGACAGACACCAATTATCAAGCTATACACGCATGAAATCCTCAATAAATCCCAAGCTACACTTATGTAGATGTCGATTGGGAAAGACATCAAACATCAAGCTATACATGCATGAAATCCACAATAAATCCCAAGCTACACTTATGTAGATGTCGATTGGGAAAGACATCAAACATCAAGCTATACAAGCATACGATATACAACAAGTCCCAAGCTACATATGTAGCTGTCGATTGGGACAAATTGACTTGATGAAAGTTTATGACACCATGGTCGAATGGAACAGACAAAGGTCCATTGGGCTCTTCCAATGCTTTCTAGAGTTTATGGAAATCCATCCATGTAGTCTTGAGTGGATGATAATCTCCATACGTAGTATGAAGATAATTATCCTCATATGTAGTATGGAAGAGATGGATACCTATCAAGGTCATTACTAATTATACAAGACCTGAAGAATGTCAACGATACTACAGTAGAATGAACTTTGGTGAAAGTCATACATAATTTCCATACTACCTAACGTGACAAAGGTTGGTCGATTGGACCTAAAGGAGATCCAAGAGAGTTCTTCATTCTACTAGACATGATTAAATATTTCTTATGTAGTATGAAGTTGACAATATTAAATCAACGTAGCATAGAGATGATGACTAACCTTTGCCTTAGTCTGGAGGAGTTGATAATCATTCCAAGTATTTTAGGGGTGTTGGGAAATTTCCATGTAGCCTGAAGTTGATAATCATCCACCTTGTAGTTTGGATAGTAGTATGAACCAGATGTTTTATCATCCCATATATGTCCAGTGGGATGATAGATCAATGAGAAACCTTCTTATGTGTCGTGTACAATGGGACCGTTTCATAGCAATTAGCAAATGAACTAGGTGGATTTATCATTAGCTTGTGCAAGTTGGCTGGCTTCATTCGACATCTATTCTTTGTTGGGTGGAGCATGGCACATGCAAGGGAGTCCTTTGTCAAAATTGGTGAATGAGACATTTTTTATTCTACTGATCGAATGATTGTAGATTCTTCTTTGTCAAGCCAAATTGAAGCTGCTCACGTTACTGCATATATGTCTAAGATCATGAGTTTTTGTTAATAAATATGAATAAACATTTATACCTGTAGCATGAAGGTTTCGTCAAATGAGATAGTTTGATTAATTGATTGGGCTAGATGCTGGTCATTCTATTGATGTTGAATAAAACCGTGTGATATGATCCTGCTATATGCTTGTCGTTTGGAATAAATGACGAATGCGGTCGTTGCGGTGATGCTAAAAAGCCATGTCCTAAAATATTTTACAGGCTGCACCTATAAGCTACCATTACCAAGTATGCCAATCACATACTACCATTTCGAAAAAGTCAGCCTACTTGCATGAAGCCAGCCTTTGCGCAAATGACCAAGGAACCCACGTAAAATGTCCCACTAAGCAAGGAAATAAAACAAAAGCCACCAAGTAATAAGGAAGCCATACACAAGCTGACAATCATTTCCATACGACAACATGTGTGCATTAAAACATGTAGATCAACACATGCATGAAGCTACACACAAACTACCAAAATGTAACGGACAAATACCAGCCTTCACGCGCAAGAGGCCAATAGTGGGTAAGACCATTGTGATCCCATATACATGAAGCACCTTGTGAGTTGGAACCTTAAAGCATGGCCACCAACAATTCTCTCTCCCCAGACCGCATGGATTTGTCTTTTTCATGCGACTACATTTCATGCAACATGAAGTGTAACATTGTTCCAGCTTCCATTATCGATGACCCCATGAAGCATGAGCATACCGAGCATGAGCGTGAACCATTCAGCCCTAGTCTTTACATATATAATACATTGGCAAGCGACAAGAAGAATGATAGTGATAGAGTAGAAAATAGTCATCAGACACGTGAATGTAGCATGGGTGAGAAATATTTCAACATGAATAAAACCATCAAGAGTGTTGTCGAGCAAACAAACTGACCATTAGGGCTAGCCTCAATTGTGATATTAACATTTGAGAGAATCTATTAGTCGAGTGGGTCATTCCTACTTTGCATGTAGCGTGGGGCTTTATTAATATGTGTAAGAATCTCTTTGTTAAGTGGGCTATATTTGACAGAAACAATTTACGAGGTAGGGAGCAGTTGTTTGATTAGCTCTCTTTGTTTTTATAGGTTTTGCTCTGGCTGGGCCTGTTGGGGAATTATTTGTGAGGTAGGGAGCAATTGTTTATTTTGGTGGAGACACTTGTGGATTTGTGTGTGGGCATGTTAGTTTATATGATTCTTACTGTTCAAGGTTTATATGTAGTGTATGCTATAGATTGGTGGTCTTCTGTGAATTTTCATTTTGATCTGTATCTTTCGATACTTCGATTGATTTCTTTTGATACTACATGACATCCCAACATACCAACCTGTTGTGTTATCACCCCTTCTACCAAATGTGCTTCCATGTCTCCAACACCCAATCGCTTGGTTCCTTCATGTAGTGTGGAGGAGAATATTAATTTCCATGTCGTATGGAAAAGATAGTTTAATGATGGTGGATTTTCACTGGCCATACTGTTGACTACTTCTAAGAGATTAGCTTGGTAAGAAAGTTGGATGACTTGTAGTCTCACACTTGGTGTATTGTAGAGTGGCTAATTGTGTTACCACCAGATATGATGTCTGTTTGTAAGGATTATAGACTGAGTGGTCTTTGCTTGCTATGAATCGCTAAGGCCCCACGGTGGGCGCCAATTGTGGATGCTGGTTTTCACCCGAGGTCCACAATCAGATTTGTAGATTGGGGGCATTAACGATCCTGCAAAACAAAGATAAAGTGAACGGGAGTAGACTACCCACCGGTGTGGTGGGTGCCGTGGGCACTCCGACGCTCAAGTCAGTAGCATGAAATGAGCAATAAATATGAAAATGTAAAAGTAAGGTTTAATGTTACCTTGACTTCATTGATGGCCGTGAGGGCAATAGAAAATGTTTAAAGAGATAGAGGGTTCAGAGAGCTTGTGTCCCAGAGCCCAAGCTTGTGAGGGAGAAGTCAAGCCCCCCTTTAGAGTTGAGAAGCCCCTCCATTTTATAGATTGAAGGAAGTCACTTTACAGTTGTAACAGAAGCTGTAAAAGAGACCCACAACGTGCTGTGATTTCTGGCAATGGGGCCTCGCACATGTTTGATGTTTCTACTTTCGGCGGGGAGGATAAAGTGCATGTGGAAATATATTCGTTGTTTGGAAAAGAGAGAAACGATCGGTAAATAATTAAGGGGATTTGTCTTTAAACTATTGGATTTGTTTTTATAAATGATTTAACGTTTAATGGGCTGGGTTATTGCTTTGGGCCTCACCCGGTATTGGGTTCGAAGTGAAAGACGTTTTTGCCCTCGTGCCCAAATTTGGCACGTACAGACCTCTATTTATAATTTATTTGATTAAATTTTTTATGCATAAATTGTTCATAAAAGTAGTTGTTTTATTACTGTTATTGAAGATAATTTAATTATATATATATATGGCAGGGAGCCAAAAACCAACGGTTATTAGCGGTTGGAAGGCCAACGACTAGTAGCCTTTGGTAAACAGTTCCAACCGGAATCGTTACGATTTCGGTTGGAACCGTGGAAACCTTATGGTTCCCTTGAACCATAAAATATCTCCGCAATTAATCTCAGATTAATTTTCTCTCTCATCTAATTAATCCCATATTAATAAAAGTGCGAGTCATACGTCATCGGTGAATCTTCGGGAAGCGACCCATGAGATCCCCGGATATGTTGGCAATAAATACGGTTGTCGGACTATCCGAACACGTAAGTACCTAGTACTACGTTTTACCGATTTACAAGACAATGTTGGCTTCTAGCAAAGCGCCATGCCTACCCAATTCTCCAGAAATATCCTTACAGGAATATAAGGATCTATATCAGGCGTAGTATACGTAGTATTGCGTATTTTGATCCAGTATCAGATGATCACGTGCTAGGCCTGAGGCTGGAATTGTGTCTGCCCCGTACGAAGCACATGTCGGATGTCTGGTAACTAGTATCTATAATCGGATAACTATGACCTAGTCATATTATCCCGATGACTGCAGTACTTAAGAGAACCAGTACCATATCCTACGCGATCATCATCTCCATATGACTGGAGTGATACTTCCGTCTTGACATCACACCCAACACAATACGATTCTCAATATTACCCAGCAGAGGCGTACACAGAAACCAGTTAAAGCCCTGGACGACCAAAACCAAAGTATATTGATTGTTGCAAGTATTAGCGGAGCAAGTTTCAGGTTAAGACCAAATACACCTACCCTGATTTCAGACTTCCATAGACACATAGTCATACTACCAATGGAATTCCGAGGGGGTCTATCCAGAGCGAAGCTGTTTCCCGTACCATCGGTAAAACACAACCTCCTATTACACTTGCATGAGTATCATATACCCAAATATATGAGAACTATGTCGTTGTGCCCTCACAACGCGAAAAGTGTAATACTGGTCTTTTACGCATTTATCGATGTTCAATCTTGATAATACTCTGACTAGGGATATTTAATGATTTATCATTCATGGACTGATACTGTCTCATATCATTCTCAATCCAGGAACAAATCATAAGAACCTCCTATCATTTATACATATAGGTGATCTAATCACAAATGATAAGAGTGCAATCTCCTTTGTCACATAATTAATTTGTACAACAACATCATGATCTGTACAAATAGTGACGCTATGGGTCATAATTGTCCAACACCTTATTCATTGTTCTTCTGAAGACCAGCTTGCTGATATATTCACCAAGCCATTGCCAAATGAAAGATTTGAAAGACTGAAGAAAAAAAAATTGACACCTTAATGCAGTGTTGAGATATTGGCATATAAGGTGCAAAGTATCTGAATATTTTCATGAAGTTAGTTACTAATAAATAGCCTAGAATCAACTTGTTTCATTATTTGATATTTGATTTGTTAGTTAAGATATGTGATGTAACAACTCTTTGATCTTAACATCAAGTTAAGCAAACTTTGTTATCACAAGCTAATATAAATAGGCTTGCCTCATATCAATAAAAACTTAAGCTAATTCACATCCTTTTATTTCCTCTGCATTTCAAACTCTCCTATAGCATAACTTTAAATCCATCAGTTCGTCTCACCACCTAAAGACAAAGGCGAGATGAATATTGAACTTTTTACCATTTACGGCTAATTAAACATTATTCATGTCCAAGCGACGTGGATTGGTGGTATAGGGTTTAGGATTTAACCTTCAGGTCTTGGGTTCGGATCCAGGGCCAAAGGATGCGTTTTTTGTAAGAGCTTGGAATAGCGGAGAGGTTCTACTTGTTCCGCTTAAGCCCGTAATGGATGGTTTGCTGCAGTTTCCAATTATTTAAAAAAAAAAAAAAAAAAAACATTGTTCATATGATATGTTTTAAGGGGAAAAACGTGACTGCTCCAATTTAACAAAAAGTGATGGCCATCAAGGCTCAATAAGGTCACCTATGAAAGTTATAGTATATAAATTTCAAAGACTCTAAGATACGGCTACAAATGACTGAGATGATCAAAGATCTTAACATCAGACGGATCTAAGAAACAGTCACCTCATTTTCAATAGTTTACGTGGTTCTTCATCCAGTTTGTTACTTTGCACTATGTCGAGTTAATTGCACTACCTTCTAGTGAGAATAAATTATCAAAAATTCAAGATCATCAGTATCAAAAGATAAATGAGTTTCATTTTTTCTGTTCTCTCAATTTTTTTTCCCCCCCCTCAAGAAGTACAATATAAGGTTTGGTGTCACTGTTTGCTATGAACAAGTTATTCAATATATTCACTAAATTTCTCCAGCACCTTCAGTAGCTCTATGTATCAATCTGATTTCATATCAGTTATGATAAATACGTAATGCACATAATTTAAATTTATTAGGCTTGTCATAATTAGCTTGAATCTTAAAGTATAATAAGTATTGTATTCTGGTAAAATGACGGTGTACTTACATTCTTTTGAATACTGTTAAGTAAAGAAATATTTCATTAATCTTCAACTAAAAAAATATATAGCTCCATGTGCTTTTAGTTTGATGCAAAGTTCGATTGAAATGAGGGAAAACAAGAAAAGGGCACAAAGCAAAAATAATAATAATAATAATAAAAAGAAAATGAAGTTTTCAACTGCGAGATTTCCATTACACAGAAGAAGAAATTAATGTTATTATATTACAATGGAAGAAGGGAAAAATCAAAAACCCAGAAGCTGCTGTTACACCGTCTTGTTCAATGGAGGTTCTTCATTGGAACTTACATAAACGATTCAATCATCCAGTCCTATATCGAAATAAGGGATGCGGGTTATAAAGGACCAATATTGCCCTTCATCCTTTTTGCATCTTTCTTCTAACAACGGACAACCCCAGATATGTAGTTTCAAAAGTGAAGTAGGAAGACCCTTCTCCGGAAAATATTTGAGCTTCGGACATTCAAAAAGATTGAGAAATTCCAATGAAGTGAGGTTTTCACCAACTGAAGATAGACGTTCCAGATTTCGAAATCCGACAATCTCCAATTTGGTTAGAGAGACAGGAAACGGTGGAGATGACACTATATTCGGACATTCTCCATCGATTTTGAGTCCTCTAAGAGAGGAGAATATGTTCAATCCCCACTCAAGAATTTCCTCGCAAATATTAGTACCATCAATCACAAGTGAACAAAGGTTGGTTGGAAAGCCGTCCGTAGGGAAGGATACCATGCTCGGAACACCACTTATTACTAAATGTTCAAGAGAGGTGAGATTGTGCATGCAGTTGGGTAATGCCTCCAATTTCTCACAATCCCATATCTCGAGCTTAGTGAGTTTTGTAGAAGGCAATCCTCCTTCAGGAAAGGACACAAGATTTCGACAAGAACTTATATAGATCTCTTGAAGGTAGCAGAGCATATGCAAACCATCAGGTAAACCTATCAGATTTTCACATCCATCAATTTTGATTTTTTCAAGAGAGGTGTTGTCCAATCTTTCAGCTATTGACTCCAGCTTTGAACATCGAGCAACATCAAGGAACTTGAGAGTCTTGGGTAAATTGCCACTCGGTGACAAGAAAGCAAGCTCCGAGCAGTATCCAACCAAGAACCTCAAGTGTAGCAGGTAACTCGTTTTCCGAGAATAAGGATGTGAGAGATGCAAGATACAATCCGCAAGTATTCAATAAGAGAGGTGTACCTTCTACTGCAGCTATGGATGTCCTGTTCCCCTGTCAAAGTCCTTAAATTCTGACAATAGGAGACCGTCAAATGCTTAAGGCTCCGTGGTAGCTGGACTCTGGCAACATATGTCAAAGACTTGCAGCCGTAAATATCCAGACTTTTCAAAGATGTATTGCTATCGAGCATCCATGCCTCAGGTAAGGATTCCAGTGCATTGCAATTATCAATTGCAATTGTTCTCAACTGGGAAGGCAGAGCAGCCTCTGGAAAGGAAACAAGTGAATGGCAGCCTGCGATCCGTATCTCACAAAGTGAACGGATGCTGAAAAGTGCTTGTGGTAGCTTCAGAAGGCCTTGGCAATAAAATTAATTCAATATTGAAGTCTGCACAGCAACCCTTGCTGTGTTGATCATGTTCTTCCTCTGCCACCAAGGAAAGAAGTTTGGAACATCTTGTAATCCGAAACCGATTAATGGAGCTAATGTCTTGCAGTAACCGACTTCCATTCTGCCATAAATAGGTTAGCTTTCCCATATTTTTAATTTCCAATTTTTCCAATTTTGGTAGCCCTTGCTCAAGAAGCCCTGCTAGAATCACTTCACTTGACATATCTGCAAAAACAATAGAATTCAGAGAGCTGAGGTTGATTGGGTTTCTGCACACCACCTTCTTACTTCCACCAATATTTAGTTCCCTAAGAGCTGACTGACTTGGAATTGAGACCAGCAATTCTCCACACCGTTCAACCACAAGCCTCTCCAATGAAGGAAGACGTTCTGGCAATGCTCCTTGCAGTTTATAACAATTTTCAAGAGAAAGCTCTCGCAATTTAGGAAAGCTATCTTGACCAATTTCATGAGGAATCCAGTCTTGCCATTTTAGCATACGGTTAAAAGAAAGAGTCTCCAGTGATCGAAAAGGCACTGAGCAGCCGTTTCCATAAAACTCTGGTCCAACAGTTCTCACTCTAGCCATTCCACTTATCTCAAGATACTTTAGAGAAGGTAGTTGGCCAACTGATGGCAGAGAAGTACACATGTCACAATTATAAAATCTTAGGAGCTCCAAGTTTGACAATGAAGAATCACCCAACCAAGTTGGAAATTTCATACCACCAAAGCCTGCGATGGTGAGCTCCTTCAGATTTTGATGAGGTTTTAGCATGTCAAGCACTCGTGTGTCAATTCCTGACTCCCTTTCATTGCTTCCACGAAGCCATTCAAGCAATAAAGCTTTAAGATTCGCTTTTCTATTTAACTGTCCCTCACTTGCATCACCAGCATGTTTTACATTCTCCAACCTCGAAATTGTGAGTGATCCCTGAAGATGCACCAAGGACTTCAACTCTTGTAAACCAGAACCGGTCTCTTTTCCCACAACAAAACTACACAATGTTCTGAGACAAGTCAATTTACCAATTCTCAATGGCATTTCCTCCAATGAAGGTACACGAGAATTCTTAAGATGATGCAACTTGATTAGGTTTCCCATATCCGCACACAACTTCATAAGCCCATAACAACCTTCCACTATAAGTGTGTGTAAATTGTAAAGTGTGTTTACCAATTCAGGCAAGGTTTCAATATGGGTATAGGATAGGTTAAGAAACCGTAAATGTTTCAAGTCACCAATTGAGTTTGGGATCTCGTTGATTAGATACCCACTCAAAGATAACACCCTTAACCGTCGTTGTTTCAACAACATATCAAGGGTGCTACGAGCCAATAACCCCTCTTGGTACCAAAAAAACTACTTGCAGAAAGGTTCTCAAATGTTTGACCTCATAAAAGGCCTCAAACCTTTTATCACCATCGAAATCTCCAAGATTGTAGGATAAATGACGAAGATTTCTTGAAATTTTTGGTTGCTTGTTACCTTCTACTGCGTCCTCCAATCTGAAGTATGTTTCCCCTGCGGCCCATTGAGCAAGATCATTGATGAGATCATGCATCACAAATTGGGATGTATCACTGCTTGATTGTTGAAAGAATGACCTTGAATGCAGCTCCTGAAAAACATGTGGCCTAAATCTTGCATTTTCTCCTCAGTATCTTCATGATACAATAAACCTTCGGCCATCCACAATAAAATTATTTCATCTTCATGAAATACGTAATCCTTTGGGAACAAGGAGCAGTATGCAAAGCACCATTTCAATTTTGGAGAAAGATAATGATAGCTCACTCTAAGAGCTGGTAATATGTCACAGTTCTCTTCCGGTAAATCCCATATCTTGCTATTGAGCACACTTTTCCAGTCATCTGGGTCGTTTTTTCCGCGAAGAAGGCCTGCAAGAGTTTTTGCTGCCAAGGGCAATCCGTTGCATTTGATCACTATCTTCTCGCCCACATCCTTCAAAGATTGATGCATGCTGAAATCTCTTGTCCCCAAGCAGTGTTGAGTGAACACTCGCAAGCAATCTTCTTCTGTCAACTCTTTCAAGGGAAAATATTGAACAGTCCCCATGATTTCAGCAACCCGTTGATTGCGAGTTGTGACAACAATCTTACTTCCTGGTGCGCCAGCTTCAAATGGAAGGCTCAGGCTAATCCAATCGTTGTAATTTTGATTCCAAACATCATCTAGAACGAGCAAAAATTTCTTTCGAGACAGTTGCTGCTGCAGCTTCTGTTGAAGCAAGCCCAGCTCATCATTTTCGTTTACAGGCTGATCATCTGTGGCATTGAACTTTAGAATTGCTTTTGTGACGTTGATAACATCAAAGGCATCGGAGACACAAGTCCATGCTTTTAGATCAAAATGATGTTGTACTCGATCATCATTATAGACAAGCTGAGCAAGAGTTGTCTTTCCCATCCCGCCCATTGCGATAATAGAAATGACAGAGAATCCATCACCACTTATTAAATCATCCCTCAGCAAACATTCAACAATCTCATTCTTTTCTTTTTCCCTGCCATATACTTTGGCTTCATTCACCAAATGGACTGTGGGTAATCTTTGTCGTCCTTTTCTAGACTTCCCGCCAGAGTTTTCCTTCAAGTCCAATTGGTCTTTTTGTGTTACAATCTCTTCAAATCTTGCATTGATCTCCTTTATTTTGGACGTTATTGAGGAGTCGAACTTAATTGATTGAGGAGTGCACCTGGTGCAGCAAGTGGAAATGAGCTTGCGAAACTTACTTAAACAGGGTTGATCAGAACCTGGTTCTTCAAGCAGCAACTTCCTCCGCAAAGCCTCAGTTTCAAACTCATCCAACAGGTCTTCAACATCATAAGCTAAGTTCTGAAGATCGCCAAGCCATAACTTCACTGACTCGTCATTCGTCTGCTTCTCCTCAGCATCAACAAGCACTGCCTTAATCTTCACCAGAAGACTCTTCCACTTCTTGAGATCACCATGGATTTTCCCGTGGCGTGCAAACAGTTCAAGACCCTCCGAAGCCAACTTCTTGACCAACATCTCTACTGACGCCGACAGAATCGCCTCTCCAATGATTGACATTTTTTTTTTTTAGCTTTTAGATAGAAACAGAAGAAATTATGGAATGTGAAGAAGAAAAAATCTGCAGGAATAGGATTGCTGTAATTCTAATGGACAAGTATGGTTTGTGACGAGTAATGCAAGCTAGAGAATTTTTATTTTCTTAGAAATGAAGCAATTTTGCTTGAGCAACAAGTAAACACCACCACAATCTCAAATCCCACCCAAATCAAGAAGAAAAGAATCTTCAGAAATTGAACTAGTCTTATTTGTTATTGTGATTTGTGAATGTCAAGCAAGCAAGAATTTAAATAGCCCAAGCCAACTTTTGTAACAGCATCTGATTTTTTTTTTCCAAGAATTAAAGTTAGGTATAGCTTCTTTTTGTTTGCAGAGACGAAAGGAATTATCCATCAGTTATTATCACCATTGGATTTGAAGTAAGGCATTCGAAACCGAGAAACAGTCCAAAAATAATATTCAGAAAAATTAATTTATGGCAAAACAAAGATCTAACAATATTTGAAGTTTTTGTCTAGACCATTGAGTATAATGGGTGGAAAATCGATTCAATAAAAGAGCCAGGTAGCTCGTTTTTTATTTTTCTCTTCATACAATCAGTAAATTCCAGAGTATTGACAATGTTGAAGAACAATCAAACGAATTTAAAATATTTTATTAAAACACAATCTTTTAAATTAAAATACAAATCAAAAACAGTGATATTATAGACAAGTAATCAATATCAATCAACAGGAAACTTATAATGCAAACAGTAATCCGATTTTTATAGATTGACTATCGTAACGCTACGTCTGCCACTAAGATTCAACAATCTATTGAATCTGAAAGTCGAAATTCTGCACTGACACATCTTCACAGACACCTCCTTGATCTGCTTATCCTCAGCATCATCAAGCACCGCCTTAATCTTCACCAGCAATCCCTTCCACTTCATCAGATCATCATGGATCTTCTCTTGGCGTGCAAACAGCTCAAGTACCTCTGAAGCTAACTTCTTGAACAACTGTCGCCGTGAGCATCGCCTCTCCGATGATTGACATTTTTTTTTTTTTTGGAAAGAAACAGAGGAGATTATGGAAAATGAAGGGCCAAAAAAAAGTCTGCAGGAATTTGATAGTCTTGTTTGTGAACGGTCTAGCAATCTAGTGTAGTGTTTAGTGTTGGGATTAGAAAAGCATTGTGGAAAAAGTTGATTAATTAATGATGTTATGAAATTTTTGAAAATTTGGTTTTCATCTTAGGTTATGATGTTATGCGGAATTAAGTACAATGATTTAAGA
This sequence comes from Zanthoxylum bungeanum, assembly GCA_019454045.1. Taxonomy (NCBI): domain Eukaryota; kingdom Viridiplantae; phylum Streptophyta; class Magnoliopsida; order Sapindales; family Rutaceae; genus Zanthoxylum; species Zanthoxylum bungeanum. Next base: position 16,971 of record SKCR01025707.1, read on the forward strand.
TAAATTCAAGTATTATTTATATGGATTATTAACAAGTACTATTAATTCTAAGTAATAAATAATAATTCATAAAATAAAAATCAACACAATAATTTTATTGACTAAATGAAAAATTTATGCGAGTAAAAAATCACTTCGGATTCCTAGGCTACCATCAAAATCCACTATAATGAGAAAAACTTATAGTGATGATAAAAAAATGGCAGCAACTATGCTGACTCTAATACATGTAGACGGTAAGAACTCGAATAACTCGTCGAACGCTCATCGAACGCACAACGAACGGATGCTCTCTGGAATGATCTCGTTCGAACCCAAAAAGAACGTGTCTTGAATGTTTGCTCTCTGGAATGATCTCATTCGAAACCAATAGAGAACGTGCCATTAGCGCCACACGTTCGAACCAAATAACGAATGCAGCACTAACACCAATTGTTTACTGTCTGGTTAGTAAAGGTTGATAATAAATGATTATCTCACCATAAGAAATTATAATTTTAGCGACGGAATATTCCGTTTCAAAATTTAACAACGGAATTTAGTTTGATAGTAAATGATTATCGATTCCAGAAAGTTCATTTCTTGTAAGAGTTTGGGACAACATGAGATTTTCAATGATTTCAAAAAAAAAGTCTAAATATATCTTTTCTTGTAAATTAAATCCTATAACTTATGGGCATTTTTTTATGCATACAAAATATAAGACGTTAAATGTGTGACATGAAATGTAAGATTTGTATTATCAATCATAATTATAACAGAATGATTCCAGAGAGTTTGCGTTCGAGTTGCGTTTAGGACGCGTTCGAACGTTCTGAGGCAGAAGCTTGCGTTCGAGGTGCGTTTGAAGACGCGTTCGAACGTTCTTAACGAGAATTCAAATTTTTAGCCTTCGCGTGCGGTGGGGCGTCGAACGCCCTACGGGTTTTTCATGCACAGTTCGTATTTTCCAGAAAATATTTAAACCCTAACATGCAAATACTATTTAATAACACGATATCATAAGTTCTTAAGATTGTTGTTAAAATTAGTGTCATCAAACAATAATATAACATGCAAACAAACAAATCAACACCAGAAAATAAATCTAGATGCTATTAAACCCTAAACCAACAAGAACCAGAAAAACCTGATTAAATTGTCAAAGTCGAGATAATCTCTGTCCTTAAGAACTTATTGGCTCCGTCACAAGTGCTTTACGGATTCGTTTTGCCAACGTTCTCCCAGGATTACTTGGATTCTTCTTGTTCAATGTGCACTCCTTAACAAGTGTTTGAACTAGGATAAAATGGTGGATCTCTCTCAAAACAAAGAAAACAACAGTGCCTCTTTTTAAACTCTGAAAATGGTTGTATTTTTCATGTCCTTCCATTGGAATAAAAGCCTTCTTATATAAGGCATGGAGGGGTGCCAATAGGGCACCCCTTGGGGTGGGATACAACCCTCCTAAGGATTGTGTCCTTCCCTTGCACCCCTTAAAGCCAAAAGGACAAAAATACCCCTGAATATTATAGGAATTTCCAACACAAATAACACCACAATCTCAAATCCCACCCAAATCAAGAAGAAAAGAATCTTCAGAAATTGAACAAGTCTTATTTGTTATTGTGATTTGTGAATGTCAAGCAAGCAAGAATTTAAATAGCCGAAGCCAACTTTTGTAACAGCATCTGATTTTATTTTTTCCAATCTTTTTGCTTGTAGAGACGAAAGGAATTATCCGTCAGTTAGTACAACCATTGGATTTAAAAGTATGGCATTCAAAACCAAGAAGCAGTCCAAAATTAATATTCAGATAAACTATGGCAAAACAAAAGTCTAACAATATTTAAAGTTTTTGTCAAGTAAAGGGCACTCATCCCATCTCAGTGCCTGTAAATTCCGAAGGGCACTTGCTAATCAGACACACAAGTTAAGCAGAGGAAATTGGAATACATACACAGACTACACATCAAACCTTTATGAGAAGACATGGTAAAAAATGAAAATGAAATTGCACATATCACAGTGAAAAGAAAACGAGAATGCTGCAACATAAATTACCAGATCAGATAGTGTTGTTGCGATATCAGTTACTGTTATAACAATATGTAGAATAAGAAAAATATTATCAATCACCACCAATATAAAAAATGAAGCTGGGTTGAGTCTCGGATTAGTTCATTCTCTTTAAGACGTTTCGCGGCTCTATCCAGAATTTGTGCTAGCAGTATGTCATCTCTGGCGTCCCCAGATAAAACAAGCCCAGAAAAAACCCTATCTCAATCAATTTTGCACAAAATCAATTGGTTAAAAATATTTGCTTGGAACTTACAACTACAAGAAGTCTAAAGCCGTGAGTTTTATCTATTTAAACCGAACTAATGATGAAGAAGCTTTAAAGTCAAACTTCAACGCATGAGATAAAACAAAAAGAAAAAAAAATTGAAACATAAGTGAATCTGTATAAAGATTGAAGATTATGCTAAATGGTGTAGATGATAATTATTACAATTATTACACGGTAATTGGGAAATCCGAATATGACAAAAAATTACAATTATAATTATTATCCTCGGGGCAGACTCTAACGGCAGACCCTGAAAGCGGAGGCAGGGACTGATGAGCAGAGGCAGAGGCTGAAGGCAGAGGCTGACAGCAGAGGCTGAGGCTGAAAGCAGAGGCAGAAGCTGAAGCTGAGGCAGAGGCTGAAGCTGAGGCAGAGGCTGTTGGCAGATGCTGAGGCAGAGGCAGAGGCTGTTGGCAGATGCTGATGCTGCTGGGCAGAGGCTGTTGGCAGATGCTGAGGCAGGCAGAGGCAGAAGCTGAAGCTGAGGCTGAGGCAAATCAGAACTTTCCCGAGGCTTGTTGTAAAACAACAATATCCTTAAAACAAATTCGTCCCCTACCGTAGGTGCAGTAGAACGTGAGACGATTGTTTCCCAGGATACAACGGAAACGTACGAGAAATGGCACCACCAGACTTGTATCCAACGAACCACAAAGTGTTTGAACTCTCCTTTTAACAAAACAAAGAAAATGATCTTTCGTGTGTGTACTATGTCTTTCTCTATTTTCTATTTCATGTCTTGAAAATAAGAACTGATGTTGTTTATATAGGAAAAGAAAAACACATCTCAATTAATAGAAATTAACTTGCCAATTAAATTTCATAATGGGAGATGTTACACATTGTTGTAACCACTAAGCTAATTAAATTAGCACTAATGGAAATTAAACTATATAACCACCAAGCTAATTAGATTAGCACTTATGGAGATTAAACTTTGTAACCACCAAGCTAATTAAATTAGTTGTTATGGAATTACAAAAGGCTTGAAAATTGTGAACTTTGAGCAACAATTTCTCATTCACCCAAGCATCATTTTAAGCATATGAATATATCATTTCGAAGTACTCACGGAGGAGTATCCGAATCATTCAATAACAACCACTAACACGAAGTGGACCATGCTTAAAATTGAGCCTCAAAATGCTTATAAATAAGCATTTTTCCAACAATCCCCCACATGAATGAATTGGCGAAAAACGTCGAATAAAATTATTTTTATAAAATATTTTATTTTGACCTAGAAGAGTTCAACGGTTCAACACCTGCATAGGATAGGTAGGCCACAGCCTTTGAACCTTCCCTTGTGAAAATATATCTCATTACTGGCTGACAGTTGACGCGATGTCATTGAACTGTACTGCCGTTCATGTAATTGGAGAACACATATCACACAGATATTTTACCTACACATTTGAGTTCTCATTATTATGTTCATTTTGGCCATGAACATCTACCTGTTTCTGCAAGAGTTTCTAAAAATTGTGCCCCGTACAATTCCCTTTGAAGCGGCCCCACTTCTCTCTCACATAGGTGATTTCTTATTTAAGAGTATCTCGTAATACTCTGCTCGGATTCCCGACGCATAAGAATCATTAAAAGCTTTTGTTTAACCTCTATCCATACGAGCATCACTGTTTCATTTCATCATAGGAATGGACTAGAGGGTAACCCCCCACAGTGATCCAATTATGTCTTTTACGAGTAGGTTGTCCCATTGAACCTAGATCTTGGGATCTCCAGTCAATAAGGTTGGGTTTTCCTTCGTAATAAACATTTATCTAATGGGCTTCAGTCCCATTCCCCTCGATGATTTCACAACTAACTCTCTATTTAACCCTTTGGTTAGCGGATCCGCAATGTTATCCTTTGACTTTACATAGTCAATCGAAATAACTCCAGTAGAGAGTAATTGTCTAACGGTATTGTGTCTACGACGAATATGTCTAGACTTACCATTATACATATTGTTATGTGCCCTTCCAATTGCAGATTGACTATCGCAATGAATGCAAATTGCTGGCACTGGCTTAGGCCAACTTGGAATATCCTCTAAAAAATTTCGAAGCCATTCTGCTTCTTCAGCACACTTGTCTAATGCAATGAATTCTGATTCCATTGTAGATCTGGCTATCACAGTCTGTTTGGAGGATTTCCATGATATAGCTGCACCTGCTAGTGTAAACACATAACCACTAGTAGACTTTGAGTCTTTCATGTCAGATATCCAATTAGCATCACTGTATCCCTCGACTACAGCTGGATATCTATGATAGTGCAACCCATAATTACGAGTAAAACGTAAGTACCTAAGTACTCTCACTATTGCTTTCCAGTGATCAACCCCTGTATTACTCGTATATCTGCTGAGCTTGTTTACTGTATAGGCTATATCAGGCCTTGTACAACTCGATAGATACATCAAACTCCCGATCACTCTAGAGTATTCTACTTGAGATATACCATCTCCCCTATTCTTCGATAGGTGTAAACTCACATCTAAAGGAGTTCTAGCCACAGCTGAATCATCATTGTTGAATTTACCAAGAATTTTGTCCACATAATGCGACTGATCAAGAATAAGTCCATCTGGACTTCTCGAGATCTTTATTCCCAGAATGACATCTGCAAGACCCATGTCTTTCATGTCAAACTTGGATTTCAGCATATTCTTGGTAGATTTCACCATTTTGACATTACTCCCGACAATCAGTATGTCATCAACGTAGAGACATAAAATGACATAGCCAACTTCTTCTCTCTGACATAAATGCATTTATCACATTCATTGATTTTGAAACCATTTGCCAACATGGTGTCATCAAACTTTTTATGCCACTGTTTCGGGGCTTGTTTCAATCCATACAAGGATTTAGCTAACTTACAGACTTTCTTTTCTTGTCCTGGAGCTATAAAGCCTTCAGGTTGTTCCATGTAGATTTCTTCATCTAAATCTTCATTCAGAAAGGCTGTTTTCACATCCATCTGATGTACCTCAAGATTGCGCAAAGCTGCAATCACTAGTATCATCCTTATGGAATTTATTCTCGTTACAGGAGAATAAGTATCAAAGTAATCAAGACATTCACGTTGTCTATAACCTTTAATTACAAGTCTTGCTTTGTACTTGTCAATTGATCCATCTGCCTTTATTTTCCTTTTGAAAATCCACTTGGACCCTAAAGGTTTATATCCTGGAGGAAGATTCACTAACTCCCAGGTGTGATTTTGTAAGATGGATTCAATTTCACTATTGATGGCATCTTTCCACAAGGCACCATCAGCTGACCTTACAGCTTCGTTATAGCTTTGAGGATCATTCTCTAGCAAAAATGTCATAAAATCTGGACCAAATGATTTTTCCGTTCTAGCTCTTTTGCTACGTCTTAGTTCAGGTTCAACAACTTGTTGATCCTCTGGAACATTAATTTGTTCTCGGTCCTCTCCTATCTTCAATGATAGTCTCATGTGCCCGTTTGTGCACATCTGAATTCGAATTAGTTTTACAAGGAAAAACATATTCGAAAAATGATGCATTCATCGATTCCATTATCGTATTCTTGTGAATATCTGGTACATTAGATTCATGCACAAGAAATCGATAAGCTTTACTGTTATGTGCATATCCTATGAAAATGAAATCAACAGTTTTTGGTCATATCTTCACCTTTTTAGGTGGAGGAATGACTACCTTGGCAAGACACCCCCACACTCGTAGGAATTTATAGGAAGGTACTCTTCCTTTCCACATTTCATAAAGAGTTTTCCCTGCTTCTTTCCGTGGTACCTTATTTAAAAGGTAATTAGCTGATAAGACAGCTTCTCCCCACATAGTCTAAGGTAAGCCAGAGCTGATTAACATAGCGTTCATCATCTCTTTCAAGGTACGATTCTTACGTTCCGCAATCCCATTGGATTGAGGCGAATAAGGAGCTGTGGTTGATGTATGATTCCATTTTGTTCACAAAGTGATTCAAAAGGGAAAACATACTCACCACCACGATCACTTCTTAACTCCTTAATTCTTTTATTTAGTTGGTTCTCAACTTCATTCTTATAGAGAACAAATTTCTCTATAGCTTCGTCCTTGCTGTTCATTAAATACACATAGCAAAATCTTGTGCAATCATCAATAAAGGTAATAAAATATTTATTACCTACCGCCTCTCGATTGTATTGAATTAAAATCACATACATCGGTATGAATTAGATCAAGTGGTTCAGAGTTTCTTTCAATACTATGAAAAGATGATCTTGTTAGTTTTGCCTCAACACAAGTATCACACTTATGTTTGTTATCAATTTTAAAATTGGGAATATGATTCATGTTAATTAACTTTCGCAATGAATTAAAATTAACATGTACTAATCTACTATGCCAAAGATTAGAATACTCAACAATATAAGCAGAAGAACTAGCTTTATTGATATTTTTGGGTTTAAAAACAATTACATTGAGCTTAAAAAGCCCATCAGTTACATACCCTACCCTTTTCACATACATCCCTTTTTAGTCAAAACTACTTTGTCAGACTCGAACACCATCCGGAATCCATGCTTGTTCAGAAGCGATCCAGACACAAGATTCTTCCGTATTTCAGGTACATACAGAACATTGTTCAGATTCAACTCTTTCCCAGAGGTCATCTTCAGAATCACATTTCCTTGACCTTCTATCTCAGATGTTGCTGAATTTCCCATGTATATCTTTTCCCCATTTTCAGCAGGCTCAAATGAAGAAAACATGCTCTTATCTGAGCATACATGTCGAGTGGCACCAGTATCAATCCACCACTCTCTTGGGTTAGAACCCACCAGATTCACCTCAGAAACCACAGCAGAAAGGTTAATGTCTGAAACATCTTGAGTCATGTTTTCTAGCACATTAGCCTCTTGTTTCTTTTTCTTCTTCGACAGTCTGCACTCAGAAGACTTGTGACCCATTTCGTCACAGTTGAAGCATTTTCCTTGAAATTTTGATTTCTTGGAAACTCCTCCTTTAGGGCCCATCTTTGACCCTTTATTCTTGAGGTTATTGTTCTTATGGCCATGTTCGACAACATTTGCTTTGGCCTCATGAGTCATACCTCTCTTTTCAGAAACTCGGTTATCTTCCTCAATTCTTAGCTTAAGAACCAAGTCTTCAATGCTCATTTCTTTTCGCTTATGCTTTAAATAATTCTTGAAATCTTTCCAACCATGTGGTAGTTTCTCAATTATCGAGGCTACTTGGAAGGTTTCACTTAAACTCATCCCCTCAGCATGAATTTCTGCTAGAATAATCTGCAGTTCTTGTATTTGGCTTATCACAGTTTTGGAATCAATCATTTTAAACTCTAGGAAACGACCTACGACAAATTTCTTAGTACCGGCATCCTCAGTTTTATATTTTCGATCTAAAGATTCCCAAAGACCTTTAGCTGTTTTCATTCCAGCGTACACACTGTACAAGGAATCACTTAGCCCATTCAGCACATAATTCCGACATAGGAATTCAGAATGTTTCCAAGCTTCAATGGCACTGATGACTTGGATATCAATCTCACCCTCTTTGGGTACAGGAGCATCTTCCTTTAGAAACCTCGCAAGGTTCAACGTGGTCAGGTAGAAGAACATTTTCTGTTGCCACCTTTTGAAATTCTGACCACTGAATTTTTCAGGTTTTTCCGCAGCAGGATTGACATGGCTCACATGTCCAACAGGTTGTCTAGCCATTGAGGCAGAAACACCTTGGCCAGCCACAACAGCTGCCATATTAAGCCCAGAGGCTGATGCAAGTTGGCCAGCCGAAGGGGCTGCCACTGCACTTTGGTCAGCCACGGGGGCTGCCACAACATTCTGGCCAGCCGAAGAGGCTGCCATATTCGGATCTACTGTGTTTGGACTGATTTCCATATCCACAGAGTCGAATCTTGTTTTAAGACTGTAGATGATAATTATTACAATTATTACACGGTAATTGGGAAATCCGAATATGACAAAAAATTACAATTATAATTATTATCCCCGGGGCAGACCCTAACGGCAGACCCTGAAAGCAGAGGCAGAGACTGATGAGCAGAGGCAGAGGCAGAGGCAGATGGCAGAGGCTGAAGGCAGAGGCTGAGGTTGAAAGCAGAGGCAGAAGCTGAAGCTGAGGCAGAGGCTGAAGCTGAGGCAGAGGCTGTTGGCAGACGCTGATGCTGAGGCAGAGGCTGTTGGCAGATGTTGATGCTGAGGCAGAGGCTGTTGGCAGATGCTGAGTCAGGCAGAGGCAGAAGCTGAAGCTGAGGCTGAGGCAAATCAGAACTTTCCCGAGGCTTGTTGTAAAACAAAAATATCCTTAAAACAAATTCGTCCCCTACCGTAGGTGCAGTAGAACGTGAGACGATTGTTTCCCAGGATACAACGGAAACGTACGAGAAAGGGCACCACCAGACTCGTATCCAACGAACCACAAAGTGTTTGAACTCTCCTTTTAACAAAACAAAGAAAATGATATTTCGTGTGTGTACTATGTCTTTCTCTATTTTCTATTTCATGTCTTGAAAACAAGAACTGATGTTGTTTATATAGGAAAAGAAAAACACATCTCAATTAATAGAAATTAACTTGCCAATTAAATTTCATAATGGGAGATGTTACACATTGTTGTAACCACTAAGCTAATTAAATTAGCACTAATGGAAATTAAACTATATAACCACCAAGCTAATTAGATTAGCACTTATGGAGATTAAACTTTGTAACCACCAAGCTAATTAAATTAGTTGTTATGGAATTACAAAAGGCTTGAAAATTGTGAACTTTGAGCAACAATTTCTCATTCACCCAAGCACCATTTTAAGCATATGAATATACCATTTCGAAGTACTCACGGAGGAGTATCCGAATCATTCAATAACAACCACTAACACGAAGTGGACCATGCTTAAAATTGAGCCTCAAAATGCTTATAAATAAGCATTTTTCCAACAAATGGGTATTTGAAGAAGGCTTAATAGTGAGCTCAGTGGCGCACACACACTCTTTTAGTCTCTGGTTCAAAAAATGCTTGTAAAGACAGAGAGATGCTGACAGAGAATGAGCGAGCTGGCTAGCCAATGGGATGATCATCATCTTATGCTGATGAACTGTTTGATGAAAGTCCTCATGCTAATACCAGAAGTTACAGTATAGGCAATTGCGGTCCCATGCAAGCCTATGTGTATGAAAAAGCTACATGCCCAGGAATTCTTTTTCCCTAAACATATGTCAATAGCTTCAAGATAAGACCGGTTTTAGCCGGGGCCATGTTTAGGATCAGGGGTTCTATAACAGTCACATAAAAGAAATGTAGCAAGAAGAGGCGATGTTAAAGAAGTTGAAGAGGAAGTGGTCTATTTGAATTGAGATAGTTGTTGATTGGTTTAAATCAAACCACACAAAATTCAACACAAAGATTTTGGTGACGAAGTGGAAAACTCTTGCGAGTAAAAAACCACTCCGGGTATAGGCTACAACCCTAATCCACTATATAGAGAAAAACTTACAGCGATGGTCAAGACCTATGGTGGCAACTCCATCAACTCAAGTACCTCAATACTGCAAGAACTCAAGGACGCGGAACTTCGACAACCAAACTTCCTCCTAAAGAACTCTAAAGGATTAGGGAATTTGAGTTAAGTTGTGTTGAAGGTTTAACACAGAATGAAATCTCACCATTAATGAAGAAGACAAGAAGATAAGAAGTCTTCAATGGTGGAATCAAATAAGCTTGAGAGCTTTGAAGGATTTTAGCTCAAAGGATATGTGTTTCAACTATTGGGGAAGGTGGCTCAATGCTTGTTTATATAGGTAGGACAAAGGAAAAATGCTTCTAGTGTTATTTTGGCTTAAAAACGTGTCTAAGAAAACCTACTTACGCAGGTACGTTCAAACGTAGTTCAAAATCAACTCAAACGCAAAGTTTCTGCCTCGAAAACATTCGAACGAATTTACGAACGCAACACGCGGAAAGCATTGGGATAATCAAGTAAAAGATAAAGCAGGTAAAAATCTCATGCATGTACAAGTAGAAACCCCTCTCCCCCTTAATCTTAACTCCCCTTAAAACGGAGATATCTAAAGGATATTCTACGACTCCCTCCAATATATTAAGGCTCTCCCCCTTAATATATTACTCTCCCCTTTTTTGTCACGAAATGACAAAGGGTAAAAGAAACAGGAAAAATAACAGAAGAACATGAGACAACACATGCAAGAGCATAAACAACAGGAATTACTCCCCCTCACTAACATGCACATAGAGTTAGCAAAATAACATACAGGAAGTAAACCAAAACTCAGAATAGTGCAAAGGAAAGAACAAATTGGTATGCAATAACATGAAGAACATACAAGCACATACTGAGATAAATGAAAATCCTGTCAAAAACTGACTGAAACAGCATTTCAAGCTGATACAATGATACCCAGTCAGTATTCAGCTGTTTATGACATGAAACAATATGCATCATTTTAAAAGTGGCTAAATACAACACTTATTCATATGACATAAACACCAAAGCATATAAAGCACTTGCGTAGAAAAATAAAGTGCATAACGAATCAAGACTTAAGACCTTATTTTATGAGCTGGACATAGCCAAAGAAATCCATCTCTAAACAAACCAAGTCCACAAAATAGGTGTTCAAACCCAGCACCACTAGGACCTGAAAATAAGCAACATTGGTTGCATGCTATAATATTTACCCCATAAATATCATGAGCTCGTATTTAACAACTCTTTCGAGTGAATGGTTTTTGCCCTTATCTTTTAAATTTGGCCATTTTGGCTATTTTGCACTTGAGTCTCATTATTATTATTTTTTTAATATATTTCTTTTTACTTTTGCAAAAGGGGATAGCACAAGGTCAACTAGTCAAAGGTTACACTATTGAGCAAACAAAGCATGGAAGAGATTAGATTGCTATTCCAAAAACTCATACATGCGACCAAGCCTTGATAAAATAAAATCGTGTATGTGAATTGCAAGCCCAAGATATACCAAGAGTTTTTATCACACACACATATGTATATAGAGCATCAAGAAAAATAAAAGAATATCATACATGCATAATCATATATCCTACATACCAGGATCACATCCACAAGCTTTTCATGCTCTGACAAGCCAAAAAAAAATGTTGTCTTTTTCATTTTCTATTTTTTTTTTGTATTTTTCAGATTTTAACAAAGAAAAATAAAGACACAAACAGGCTTGTAAAACATCCAATGGTACGTGGAGTTGTATCCCAAGTGTAGATCATACTACCGTCCATTCGGAATCGGCTATGAAATTTATGTACGAGTTTCCATCATATATACCAAGGAATATATAAAAAAAAAACAAAACACACACACACCATATGCAGTGAAAATAGAATAAACGTGCAAAAACATAAAACACATGCGCGCGCACACATGCAATGGGAAAACAAATACAACTTCTAAGTAAAGTTACATTGGAGTGCACTCTCATCATGTCTGTCAGGATCAAGGCATTCAGAAGTATATGGGAAGTCATATTGCTTCCTCACCCAAATTTTCTTAGAAATCTCTTTCACATGAGTATTCCCAGACAATAAAGCAAGTTTCTCACTAAGAAATTGAGTTTGTTTGGTTAGTGCAGAAACTTAAGACATTAGATTTGAAGAATCAAATCTATGAGACACAGTTTTAGGCCTTTTATTTTATTTGTGCAACATGAAACACTTAGGCCTAATATGTCCATCCTTGCCACAGTGATGACAAACATGCACAAACCTCATATTAAATCGAGGTTTACCCATAACATCTATAGATTGAGGTTGGGGCACAGGACGAGGAACAACTGGAGGAGTCACATGACTAAACACAAGTTTCTTACCTAAGTCGCGTTTAGCTGCTACAGGCAAAGTTTTGGAAGAATAAGTCTTATTACAGTTAGGCTTGGACATAATACCTAACATACGGTCTACCTTTTTATTTCCACCAGAAAATATGGACAATTGGGTTCTAGCATCTTCAAGTTCGGTCTCTAATATTTGGACTCTATTAACTAGGCCTCTATTCCTCTCCTCAAGGTCACCAACCATCAAAATGCTTTGCTCAAATTTAGCTTGAGCTTCATTCTTTTCTAGCTTTACAGCTTTCAGCCTTTTATTGACCTCTATATTAGTCTTCTTAATAGTTAAACTCTCTTTAAAAAGTTTAGCATAAGCTATCTAAAGACTATCATCATCAACTGACTCACTGTGAGAGGATTATGAACCAGAATCTCTAACATACTCATTCCTCTCACCGGTCACACTAGCAGGAAATGCCATATAATTGCCTTTAGGAGAATCATCATCTTCAGAATCACTAAGGGATGATGCCATGACTTTCTTGTCTTTAGCCCTAAGATATGTGGGACACTCGGATCTAACGTGCCCATATCCTTCACATTCATGGCACTGGACACCACAAGGTCTACTACCCATGTCCTCTCTAGACTCACTTCTGCTATGCCTACTCTCTTTAAGCATTTTCTTCCTATTCCTATTACTGTTATGGCCACTCTTCTTAAGTTTAAGGAATTTCCTAAACTTATTTTCAAACAAGGCCAAATCACTATCAGTGATGGTATCATCATCAAGGAATGGGGGACAATTTAAAGGTTGGCTTCTTTCCATAGTTAATGGGTCAATGATCGAGTTCAGGCTCTGATACCAATTAAAAATTCGGGGTTATCCTAGGTTCTAACCCTATGCAGAATTACAAACAATAAGCAAGACAAGTCCTATTATTGCTACTATGGATAAATTAACAGGCAACCACAATAACAATCAAATAAAATTATGCTGTAAAATATTAAAGTAATAACAGGAATTAAAGCAACAAAATAAATCAAACCACACAAAATTCAACACAAAGATTTTAGTGACGAAGTGGAAAACTCTTGCGAATAAAAAACCACTCTGGGTATAGGCTACCACTCGAATCCACTATATAGAGAAAAACTTACAGCGATGGTCAAGACCTATGGTGGCAACTCCACCGACTCAAGTACCTCAATACTGTAAGAACTCAAGGAAACTCCTCAAGCCTGTGACCCACAATTTTCTCCAGAACCTCTGAAGTCTCTGAGTAGATTATATCACCAATGACACCGGAACTCCGACTACCAAACTTCCTCCTAAAGAACTCTAAAGGATTAGGGAATTTGGGTTAAATTGTGTTGAAGGTTTAACAAAGAATGAAATCTCACCATTAATGAAGAAGACAAAAAGATAAGAAGTCTTCAATGGTGGAATCAAATAAGATTGAAAGCTTTGAAGGATTTTAGCTCAAATGATTGTGTTTGAACTATTGGGGAAGGTAACTCAATGTTTGTTTATATAGGTAGGGCAAAGGAAAAAGGTTTCCTAGTGTTATTTTGGCTTTTAAAACGTGTCTAAGAAAACCTACTTACGCAGGTACGTTCGAACGTACTTCAAACGCAACTTTCTGCCTCGAAAACGTTCGAACGAATTCACGAATGCAACACGAACGCGGAACATGGACTGGTTTTCAGGGGCAACGTAAAACGCTTGCAACTTTCTCGTCTCTTGTCCAAATTGTTAGTTCCATTTTTATTGGCATGTGTCCGTGACAAAACAAGTTTAATTGAGTTGTAATTTATCATGAAGATCTTTGTACAATTGGACTGGTTTTTGGCTGTTGTGCATCAGACATGCGTTCGTGGTGCGTTCGTTGCAGTGTTCGAACGAATGGCGTTAGTGCTGCATTCTTCATCCGGTTTGAACATTGGCATTCGTCTCTATTGGGTTCGAACGAGAGCATTCCATAGAGCAAACGTTCGAGTCACGTTCATGTTGAGTTCGAACGGGATCATTCCAGAGAACATCCATTTGTTGTGCGTTCGAACGAGTCTTTGCAGTGGGCACGCGTTCGTGGAGCATTCAAGTAACCGTTCGAACGCCAGTCGCATTTTTCAGCATTTTTGGCCTGCAAAACCCTAGCTTTTCACCCTACCTATCTAAACAAACTTGTAGCTGCCATCCCCATTAGTTGAAACATATTCCTTTTGAGCCAAACCTCTCAACAGCTTTCAACTCTTTTGATTTCACCTTGAAGACTCTTTGAATCTCATGTCTTCTATTTGTTTGGTGAAATCCAATCTTTGTTAAACCTTCAACACAACTTAACCCAAAATCCCTAATCCTTTAGAGTTCTTTAGGAGGAGTTTTGGTAGTCGGAGTTCTGACGTCATTGGTGAGAAAATCTACTCAGAGACTTGAGAGGTTCTGAAGAAAATCGTGGGTCGCGGGCTTGAGGAGTTGCCTTGAGTTCTTGCAGTATTGAGGTACTTGAGTCGGTGGAGTTGCCACCATAGGTCTTAACCATCGCTGTAAATTTTTCTCTATATAGTGGATTCGGGTGGTAGCCTATACCCGGAGTGGTTTTTTACTCGTAAGAGTTTTCTACTTCGTCACCAAAATTATTGTGTTAAATTTTGTGTGATTGATTTACTTATCCGCAATTTATATTTTGCATTAAATTTATATTGTGGATTTTATTATTGTGGTTGTCTGTTAATTTGCATGTTGCAATTCCATAGTAGCAGTAACATGACTTGTCCTGGTTATTGTTTATAATTCCGCATAGGGTCAGAACTTTGTGTAAAATCGAATTTTCAATTGGTATCAGAGACTGAACTCGATCATTGACCCTTTAGCTATGGAGTGTAGTCAACCATTAAATTGTGATTCCCTCACGTATCGTGATTTGGCCTTGTTTATAAAGAAGTTTAAGAAATTTCTTAAACTTAGGAAGAGTGGCCATAGCAGTGATAAAGATATGGAGAATAAGCCTAGAGAGAGTAGGCATAGCAGTAGAGAGTCTAGAGGGGATAGGGATAATAAATCACGAGGTTTCCAGTGTCATGAATGTGAAGGATATATACATGTTAGATCTGAGTGTCTCACATACCTTAGGGCTAAAGGCAAGAAAGCCATGGCAACATCCCTTAGTGATTCTGAAGGTGATGATTCTCCTAGAGGCAATTATATTGCTTTTACTGCTAGTGTTCCTGATGTGAAAGAGAATGTAGCCAATGATGTAGATTCTGATATTTCTCTTGATGAGTCAATTGATGAGGAAAGTCTTCAAGTAGCTTATGTTGAACTGTTTAATGAGAGTTTAGCTATTAAGAAGACCAATTTAGAGGTAAATAAAAGGCTGAAAGTTGTAGAGTTAGAAAAGAATGAAGCTCAAGCCAAATTTGAGCAAAGCCTTTTGATGGTTGATGATCTAGAGGAAATGAACATATACCTAATTAATAGAGTCCAAATATTAGAGACCGAACTTGAAAATACTAGAACCCAATTGTCCGTATTTTCTAGTGGAAATAAAAAGGTGGACTGATAAGTGTGGTTTATACCCACTTATTATGGTATTCTCAGCTTATTATTTTGTTATAATTCGAGATATTTAAATGTATTTTATAATTTATTTTATATTTTATTTGTAGGAGCATTAATACATGGATCATGGAATAATTGCACGTGTTTTGGGAACTTCCGGGAACACAGGACGAGTACAGGAGCTTAGGTGCCATGGCCCCACAAACCCCATACAAATTCCAGGGGAATAGGCGCCACGACGGCCATTATTATCAATGGCGCCAAGGCGCCATCATGACCATTATTAAGGGCGCCTTGGCGCCTCAACATTTTGAGTAAACTGGCGTCGTGGCGCCAGTTAAATTAAATAAACAGGCGCCACGGCGCCTTCCCAAAACACAAACCCATACATTTTCCCGGAAGTTCAGCGCCCCGGCGCCCATTTACTGCAATGATCCGGAAGAAAACTTACACGTTCCAGGATTCAATTTTTAGGGTTTTCAATAATCCTAATGCTACCCAAAGACTCCCAGCCTCAACTATAAATATAACATTACATCCAACACTCAAAGGGAGGCTAATACACTGCGCAAAACACAGAATTAAATATTTTTAGAGATCCAAGGAGAGGATTGAAGAGCGACAATATGAGACAAAGGCTGTAATATCCGGAGAGGAAGAGATTCAATTTGGGTTTTATCTTCTTATTTCTTTCTTAAAACTCTAATGATTTCCATTAAATTCGTGGCTTGATTATTTATTGTTATCTTTTGTCATGAATTTACTCCTTAATTTTGGAGAACGATTGTAATTGATGCTTGAACCTTGTATTTTGTTTATCAGTTTTGTAATGAAGTTTTATTAATTATTTATATTCTTTTGAGTTTAATGCTTCTTGATTGCTGGCCACAATTGAGATGATATATGTTTAGAATCTATCACTCGAGAGAGGGGATTTTGAATAGATCTAGAGAATATAACCTAGGATTTTATAGAGTTCGAGAGAATCTGTAGTCCTTTGAAGTCGTTAACATAGAATCACAAATCGTAATGAGTTATTAACTATTGGATTTTTATAGAGATATCGAAGTCTATAGTTGATAATATTTTCACTCGGCACTCGAGAGAGGGAGTGAATATTTTAGGATCTTGACTTATAAATAATATAACTGAACAAAGATTAATTGGCATGACAAATACATAGGAGACAGCTAGGTGAAATCAGGATCCAGAATCTCTATAGTATTAGTTCCTCCTATTTTATTATTTTTATATTTTATTTATTTATTAAAAACATCTTGATTAATTATCGTCTAAATAAAGTTAGGATTATCAATTGTAGTACTTAATGAGAGTTAACGCAATCCATGTGGGTTCGACACTCTTTCACTGATTTATACTAAAACTTGACACCGTACACTTGCGGTACGATATAAAAATATCATACCAAGTTTTGGCGCCGTTGCCGGGGATTGTTTGTTTAATTCACATTAATACTACTACCAAGTAATTTTAGCTTTAATTTAGATTTTTATTTTTAGTTTATTTTTGTTTTGTATTTAATTTTTATTTTTATTTTGTTTATTGATTTTTATTTTTCTTTTGGTGCTTCAGTGAATGCGAAAAGCCACAAGTCTCAATTCGCTCATGTTTGATCCTGAAATAGAAAGAACTGCGAGGAGACTAAGAAAATAAAGGAAAATCGAAAAAGAAGCAATGGCAGCTGAAAACATAGAGAACAACCCACGACATGTGGCAATCAGAGATCACTTCAAACCGGTCTTTGATGATATATGCTCTGGGATTGCCCATCAACCAATCAACGCCAACAGTTTTGAGTTAAAACCTGCATTGATCAATATGGTACAAAGGAATCAGTTTGGGGGTTCAGCTGTAGAGGATCCCAACTTGCACTTAAGGATGTTCCTGGAGATCGCAGATACCATAAAAGTAAATGGCGTGAGTAAAGAGGCTATCAGGCTACGCTTATTTTCATTCTCTTTACGGGATAAAGCGTGGGATTGGCTGCAATCAATACAGACAGGGAGTATCATGACATGGCAGGATATGGCCACAAAAATTCTTGAGAGATTCTTTCCACCAGCTAAATCAGCTCAACTGAGGGTAGAAATCAGTGTATTTAAGCAGCTGGAAACTGAGACTTTGTATGAAGCATGGGAGCGCTTTAAGGATTTACTACGAAGATGCCCACAACATGATTATGCAGATTGGGTCCAGATTTAGTTGTTCTATAATGGGTTGAATGGTCCGAATACGACTGTGGTTGATGCAGAAGCTGGGGGAGCTCTATTCAGGAAATCAGCTGAGGAAGCGCACAATTTATTGGAAGAAATGGTCATTAACCATTATCAATGGCCAAGTGAACGCGCTACTGTAACCAAAGTGGCTGAGATTTATGAAGTAGACCCTCTTGTGGCACTTACAGCTCATATTTCCACCTTGGCCACTCAAGTAGCAGCCCTGACAAAACCACGAGTATCATCTATTGAATCAGCGACAGCTACAAATATGCAGTTAGTGGAAGGAAACCCGAACATTGAACAAGTCCAATATGTGAACAATCGGAACTTCAACAGCTATAGAGGAAATCTTATGCCTAACCGTTATCATCCAAACCTGTCATATGCTAATACAGAGAATACCTTGCAACCTTCTTCTGGTTTTGACTATAAAAAGGATGAGCATAAATCTTCCTTAGAAGATTTCGTGAGCACGATTGCTGCTAGTACTTCAGCGAGATTTGAGAAGACTGAGTCAAAGCTAAACAATATTGAGATACACATGGAAAATATGGAGGCTACAATGAAGTCTTTAGAAACACAAATTGGGCAGATTGCATCCTCCATAACCAAGTAGCAGTAGGGGGATTTGAATAAACTGTCACAGCCGCCAAGCTATATTTTTCATGTCAAAGCAGTCAGTGGATACAAAAGAAGAAGCTACCATGACCACCATTTGGGTGGTTGCGTCTGGCTGAAGACGTTAAACTTAGCGCTAGCGGGGAGGCAACCCTTGCATTTCTTTTATTATTATTTTCTTTACTTTTTATTTTATTTTATTTTATTTTATTGTGTGCTATTTATTTATTTGCATGTTATTTATGCAGGTATCACGAGACACACAACGCCCGTGCAACCAAATTCTAACCAGCAAGAGTCTGATTAACTTTATGCACGGTAGTGTTGTTCCTCACTCTTGCTCTTGATATTTATCTTACATTGAGGACAATGCAAATTTTAAGTTTGGGGGTGTGTGCATGTTGTTTACTTGCTATTTAGTTGTTTAAATTTTTTTTGAAAAAAAAAAATTTAATCTTTGATAGTAAAGCATAAATCTTGTGATAATATTGTTTGTTTATAAGTGAAATTTTAGAAACGATAAGTGTCTAATTTACTTTTATCTGATGCCTTGAATAATTGATCTATGTTAGACTCGTAAGCACTTAAAAATAGGTTCTTAGCAGTAAAACTTAAGTAGTTGACAATGTGACTAGTTGACGAAATTGCATGTCGATGAATGACCGTTGTAGACACTGGTTTTCGCCCGAGGTCCACAATCGAGAATTTGTAGTTGGGGGCGCTAGCGATCCTGCAAAACAAAGGTAGAATGAGCGGGAGTTCTGCCCACCGGTGTGGTGGGTGCCGGGGGCACTCCGACGCTCAAGTCAGTGAAGGTACTAAGGAATTAGAATGTGGGCAGTCAAAGGTTGGATACTACCTTGAACTTTGTAGGGTGCCGTGAGGGCGGTCAGTCGGTGGTGTGATGAGCTTGAGGATGTCTCAAGGCTATGAGTAGGAGAGCTAGAAGTTGAATCCTCTTTCTTCTGGACCCTTTTCTCTTATATAGACGCCTCTGTGTGCATTTACTGCTCGTTGATTGCTTGTCCGTTGGGCGTCGATAACGGTCGACTTCATGAGGGGGGTTTTATTATGTTTTGCCCGTTGTAGGCTGGCAACTGTTGAGTTTATGAACTTAGGTGTTACGTGGGCGGGCCTCTGGATGGTCCTTCGGTTACGGGTGTTGGTGCTCATCGGGCCTGGGCCGACATTATGTCTTTGGGGTTTAATTAGGAGGCTTCAGGGGTGCGTCCAGTATTGGGCCTGAAGTAAAATGACGAAACTACCCCTGGACCAAATTTGGCCCTTACAGTTTGTCTCATACTCTCTAAGTCAAGAGTCATTGGCTTGGAGAGTACTTGACGCGTGAGTTGTCTGGGACGAGGCCATATTATGTAGCTGTACTCGAGCGTTGATGCTGCCTACTAATTGAACCAAACGAAAGACAAGTCATCAGGTTTAGTCTACAGGAGCCATTGGGGAAGTACCCAATCGTTTAGACCGATGAAGGTCAGTATATCAGTCATACGACATGTGCCCTCCATGTCTACAACCTGACTCGACATGAGCCCATGGGGGATGTCCTCGGTCGTCTGGACTTGGTGAGGCCAGGAAGTTATAATTCATATGACATATGTAATTCATGTCTTCAACTTGACTCGACATGAGTCCATGGGTGATGTCCCCGGTCGACTGGACTTGATGAGTCCAGGAATGTATAATTCATACGACATGTGTAAACCATGTCTACAACTTGACTCGACATGAGCCCATGGGGGATGTCCCCGGTCGTCTGGACTTGGTGAGGCCAGGAAGTTATAATTCATATGACATATGTAATTCATGTCTTCAACTTGACTCGACATGAGTCCATGGGGGATGTCCCCGGTCGACTGGACTTGATGAGTCCAGGAATGTATAATTCATACGACATGTGTAAACCATGTCTACAACCTGACTCGACATGAGCCCATGGGGGATGTCCCCGATCGTCTGGACTTGGTGAGGCCAGGAAGTTATAATTCATATGACTTATGTAATTCATGTCTTCAACTTGACTCGATATGAGCCCATGGGGAATGTCCCCGGTCGTCTGGACTTGGTAAGGCCAGGAAGTTATAATTCATATGACATATGTAATTCATGTCTTCAACTTGACTCGACATGAGTCCATGGGGATGTCCCCAGTCGACTGGACTTGATGAGTCCAGGAATGTATAATTCATACGACATGTGTAAACCATGTCTACAACCTGACTCGACATGAGCCCATGGGGGATGTCCCCGGTCGACTGGACTTGATGAGTCCAGGAATGTATAATTCATACGACATGTGTAAACCATGTCTACAACCTGACTCGACATGAGCCCATGGGGGATGTCCCCGGTCGTCTGGACTTGGTGAGGCCAGGAAGTTATAATTCATATGACATATGTAATTCATGTCTTCAACTTGACTCGACATGAGTCTATGAGGATGTCCCCGGTCGACTGGACTTGAAGAAGTCCAGGAAGGCCACCACTAAACCGAGTCTACAAGTCGTTTGGACCAGGAGAATGTCCATTAATTTGATTCCATTATCGCTTATGGAGACGTGTTCCTCTCATCCGAGTTTGTAGATAAAGTGGGGCACTTTGTCCATTTTATTCAGGGGCAATTAGATGCCGAAATATTTCGAAGGGTTGCTTAACATTCATATTGTTATTCGTAAATTGACGGATTTGATCTGTTGTTAAGTTGAGTCGGTGGAATTTTCTGCTTGTCATGGGAGTTTGAATGCAAAAGTGAAGGAGGCTATTGGGATATGTCGTCTCATGCAGCAAAAAGGATTGGGCCTATTGGGCCCGCTAAGTCTGGGAATCTTTGTCGCGTGCCCTTGGTTCATCTCCAGGCGTGATCAATTCCTAAGGTCAGCAAAGGGCGTGTGCCGAGAGTAGTTCTGAGAAAGAAGTTAGGCTGGAACTCATATAATATCTGGTTTGGCTCGCTGATGTGATGAGTGACACTGCAAGGGCTCCCACAGCTAGAAAAGTAGCAAATAGCCTAGAGTCACACATCGAATGGAGCAGGAAAGGCAAGTAACAAAAGTCTTCCATCATCGATTAAAGGCATAAAATCGCAAAACACAGAACACAAGAACCTGGTCCTGGTTTTAGATTGTCTTCATCTGCTGCAAGCTTGGCTATCACTGAGTCCAACTGTACTTGTAATAGTAGTTATGGCACTGTTGGTTCAACTTCCTATGAGACCTCATTTGAGCGTGCCATACGCTTGCTATGTTAGCCCTCCACAGTCCGAGCAAACGAATCCTCTTACTGTCGAGCAAGAGAATGTAGAATCCAGAAGGGGCACAAATTCTAGTGCTGTCGTAGTGGTTAATTCTGATTCTAA
Source organism: Zanthoxylum bungeanum (assembly GCA_019454045.1). Taxonomy (NCBI): domain Eukaryota; kingdom Viridiplantae; phylum Streptophyta; class Magnoliopsida; order Sapindales; family Rutaceae; genus Zanthoxylum; species Zanthoxylum bungeanum. The sequence continues at coordinate 38,918 of SKCR01025707.1, forward strand.
CCTATTTGACTTCGACATAAGCGTCAGAGTGATGATGAGGATAATGATAATCTTGTTTATTCCTCAGATTTAGATACAAAGCATTTATTATTTGGCTTTACGACTATCATACTTACAGACAATAATGTGTAGATCAAGAGAGATCAAAGAACTTCGGGAAGAAGCGCATGAAGGTGATAGTGGTGATGAATGTGATGCACTTTTGTATGAAGAGGGGGCTATTGATTATGAACCTGTGGATTTTGAGAATGAGGGCTTACCGTGGATCCCTTCAGAGCCAGAGGGCGAGGATGAAGAGAGAAGCTATTCCGCATTTGGCTGAACCAAGAACAAGTCCCAAGGGTCGAAAGTAGCAAAGAAAAGCAAAGAGAATACACCATTCTTTTGCTAATAGTCTTAGCCCACCATGAAAATTAAAAGCAAACAAGGCCCAAGACAGAAACAAAACAACAAAGCTGGTAGCAAATCCAAAAGGAATCCATTATTCCAAAATCAGGCCATGCGACTAAACAAAGCTCAGCCACTATCAAACTCCATTCCATGCGTAAAGCCCAGCCTACTATCAAGGCTAGCACACATATGGCTTTGGAAATTAATAAAGCTTTCGAGCCCAGGAGTTATGCCCAAGCTTTCATACGACAATAACAATATGGTCGAATAAAAATAAGTAGATCAACACAAGCATGAAGCCATACAGAAACTACCAAAAAGCAAAGGACAAATACCAATCTCCACGGGAAAAAGGCCAAGAGGCTAAGGCCATTGTGATCCCACTTGTATGAAGCTACACAAAAGTTACCAAAAAGAAAAGGACGAACAGTAGCCTCCACACACATTGATTCTCCAGCTGCCAAAACGCCGGATGGAGCGTGAACCAAGTGGATGAGTCGCGCACGCTGGCTAAAGAAAGTGTAAGACCCATGTTGGTTGATGATAAACTACCAATATTCCAACGCATAATAGGTGTTCTTGGACTCTCCATGTCATCATATGAGCTGTGTCGAATGGCACAATTTCCCCAATCCACTGGAGAGGATTGACATTTCGGGATGCACGCATATCGGTTGTAGGATATTCACGTTGCTTAATTCATACATGTCGGCCAGACGCATGCGCGTTGGCTGGAAGCATGTACGTGTTATTGTAGCTATGTTCCTTTTATTTTCCCTTGTTTTTGCTAACTCTCGGAAGTCTGAATGGTTTCCCAATCGATGTGGGATCGCTATTAATAATTTTTTTTTTTTTGTGGCTGGGCTGACATGCTCGGTTTTTAGGCATTTTGTTGTTTGGGCTTATTGTTGTTTGGGTTTGGTGATGACATTATCTTGGAGTGGTCCGCATGATGAGATTACATGGGTGCTCATGATGGGTTGAATTTGAGTGGTTGGGCTCGTCCTGTACCCACAGGCTGGAGGGCGATATGTTTTCGATCCATGCGATTGAATCAGTTGATGAGCTGGATTCGTCCTGTCGTATGAAGGAGATGAAGTATATGTCGTATGATTATTCATCTATTTCTTGAGATAACAATCCTTTTATTTTGTTCGAGCTAGATGATATTCATCATTGTTGTGTCGAGTGAAATCTCTTACTCTAGCTAAAACTTTTTCATTGTCTTGTGGAATGAAACTCCAGCCATATAGCTAGTATTTCTTCCTTCTCATGTTAAATGAGATCTTGAACAAGCGTCAAGCCTCATATGTGGAGGGTCGAATGGAATCTTTAACAAGCGACAAGCTATATATATAGTAATGTCAACTAGGACATCCTCCACAACACACTAATGTCGAGTGGGATATCACTAACAAATTCTTTGCCAAACATCGTAAATGTCTACTGAGCCATCCATAACAATTTCCCAGTTGTAAATTGTAGTGTCGGTTGGGACACCCATAACAAATCTCATATTATAAATTGTAATACCTACTAGGACATCTATTACAAGCCCCAAGCCACATATTGATGTAGATTAGGAGATTCTTAGAAATGCAAGGTGTACCTGGTAATATTGACCGGGATGTCCTCACCAAATCTTTATTCGGGTACTGTCGACTGGGACATCATTCTCATGCCAAGAACTTCGCTTCATCCTGTGAGTTGAATGGTAGGAGAAATAGTTCCATTGAAGGGACGCACCTCGTTCCTGGAGGAGTTGACAATCCTCTAATGTCGTTTGAAGATGACACATCTTTCATATCATGTGAAGGAGATTGAGATTCATCCAGTCGTCTGAAGAATATGAAAATCTTCAATAGTGATAGGTTGATAATGATCCTTCTACGTAGTATAATGCTATATCGGCTTGGTTTTCCTTATTGGTAGTCTGAATCCACGTAGATTGGAGAGAATTGCTCCTTTGGACTCTCCTATTTCCTTTTGCATAGAGGAAGTGATTTATTGTGATCGGTCTGCTGGAGAGATATAGTTTATTCTTTAGTGGATGGTCGACTGATGGTGGATTTTCGCTTGTTGAATGCTCATAAGAGATCGGATCAGATGATAGGATTGTTGGGGTGACCCGTAGCCTCAGGCTTTTAGAAGGTTGGAGAAATGGGTTCCAATGTTTGTGATTATCTTTGGAGGATGGCTAATTTGGGAATCATAAGATCTGGAGTCTGCTCGTTGCGTGATGCCATATAAGTATAGGTGTTTGAAAGGATCGTAGATGGAGAGATCTTTGCATGCTAGGAATCACTAGGGGCCCCACGGTGGGCGCCAAATTGTAGACACTGGTTTTCGCCCGAGGTCCACAATCGAGAATTTATAGTTGGGGGCGCTAGCGATCCTGCAAAACAAAGGTAGAATGAGCGGGAGTTCTGCCCACCGGTGTGGTGGGTGCCGGGGGCACTCCGACGCTCAAGTTAGTGAAGGTACTAAGGAATTATAATGTGGGCAGTCAAAGGTTGGATACTACCTTGAACTTTGTAGGGTGCCGTGAGGGCGGTCAGTCAGTGGTGTGATGAGTAGGGGTGTCATAACGAATAAACGAATCGAATTCGTGACGAATTCTAAACGAATCGAATCGTAATGCACTAAATTCGAATTCGATTCGTTTATTAAACGAATCCTGATATTAGGATTCGGATTCGATTCGTTTAATAAACGAATATTCGTATTCGATTCGTTTATTCGTTTACATAAATCAAATTAATCGAATAGAATTTATTATTCATTTACTATTCACATCCGATTCGTTTATTATTCGCATTCAATTCGTTTATTATTCGCATCGATTCGTTTATTATTCGCATCAATTCGTTTATTCGATTCGTATTCATTTAATAATCGAATATTCGTATTCGATTCGTTTAATAAAAATAAAATACAAAAAAATCAAAAGTTGGTATCCATTTCCCTGTAAATAAAAAGAAGTAAATTCATAAAAAATCAAAACTAAAGAATATGACTTTATACTGTTACAATACTGATAATAATGCAAAACCAGTAGCCATTCAAGCATTAATTTTTCAATAAGGAGGTAGGACAATAATTTATAACTGTTTCAAGAATTTACAAAGAGCCAATTGAAAATTTTCCAAGCACAATAATGACTTGAACTCTAAAGAAACTCCAAGAAAACAAAAAATAGAAGGCCAAGCCTAAGGATCCATCCAAGCGGCATCAAGTTTATAAAATATGTATTTTGGAGCTCAGCTACTCACAAACATGTCTAACCAGTTGCATTCTGAGACAGACGAACTCATATGTGAGAACAGTTCAGTGGACTCCAAGTGGGCCTGCGGCTTGGATTCCTGAATTTACCATTAAACTAGCTTACAGGCACCATGTTTGATGCCTACGAATATTGCATTTATATTATCAAATATGGAGAGGTACTTTTTCGCTTGGCTAGCTTCTGACAGATCAAAAAACTCCATTGCAACTCGTCCTTCAACAGAACTAAGAGCATATCCTGCATACAGGTGCGTGCGATTGTCGATTGAGAGAGTTTTAGGTTTAGAGAGTTTTAGGTTGAGAGAGGAGATTGAAAGAATGAGAGAGGCGGCTGCTGCTGCAGAGGGAAATGTTATGAAGCAAAAATTTTAGGTTAAATGTAAATTACTAAAATATCTCTGGTACAATTAAACACATTTGAAAATTTTAAGGGTAAATTTGTAATAATATTAAACGGGTATTAAACGAATTCGATTCGGATTCGATTCGTTTATGATTTGTTTAATAAACGAATCCTTAACGAATAAACGAATCGATGACCTCAAATTCGGATTCGATTCGTTTAATAAACGAATCGAATCGAATTGACCCATTTAATAAACGAATCCATTTTTCCAAACCCGTATTCGCTTTAAAGCGAATCAAATCGAACGAATAAACGAATCCTGACCCAAATTGACACCCCTAGTGATGAGCTTGAGGATGTCTCAAGGCTGTGAGTAGGAGAGCTAGAAGTTGAATCCTCTTTCTTCTGGACCATTTTCTCTTATATAGACGCCTCTGTGTGCATTTACTGCTCGTTGATTGCTTGTCCGTTGGGCGTCGATAACGGTCGACTTCATGAGGGGGGTTTTATTATGTTTTGCCCGTTGTAGGCTGGCAACTGTTGAGTTTATGAACTTAGGCGTTACGTGGGCGGGCCTCTGGATGGTCCTTCGGTTACGGGTGTTGGTGCTCATCGGGCCTGGGCCGACATTATGTCTTTGGGGTTTAATTAGGAGGCTTCAGGGGTGCGTCCAGTATTGGGCCTGAAGTAAAATGACGAAACTACCCCTGGACCAAATTTGGCCCTTACAACCGTTTGCTTAGATATCTATCTTGATTTGCTAGTGTTATGAAGTATGGTATAGCTAAAAGAAAATTGCCTCTAAAGAAAGAAAATAAACCACCTATAACCGATAAGCGTGAAGCTACCCATGGGCGAGTATTAGGACCACCATGAGGAGAAATGCTACCTTAAAGGGTAGGTGAGTTGAAAAAAAAAAAGGTGCAAAAATGAGAAAAGAAAAAAGAGACAAGAAAATAAAAGAAAAACCATACCATACCGAACACAAAATAAGGCAATTACAAAGCATAATTGAGATATCTAGGTTGGTTTGACCCATCGATTCTAATTTTTAAACGAAATCATTGAGTTAGCTTACTTAAGATCAAAGCTGTGAATGAACCTTTACACACACACACCTTGAGTCTAGCTTAGATAATTTATTCGAGAATTTGGATTCGAGTTGCAATTGTGTACTTTGATGATTCTTTGATTTCATTTATAAGCTTTCTTTGAGGATATATTTATGCGTAACTATCGAGACTATGTTTTGTTATTTTTTATTTTTGCATGATTGTGTGTGAATGACGTTTGTGGGTATCGTCACTGTAAGCCCTCACGAGACTATAACTCGTCCACTAGGGCCGCCTAGGGGTTTAAAGGCTTGTTGCATATGCTAAATGCAATCGTGATCCCTACGAAAGTGGCTTAGTTAATTTAGTAGTTTTTATTTGTTTATTTGAATTTAATTTTATTTTATCTTTTGCTCGGGACTAGCAAAACCTTAAGTTTGGGGGTGTTTGATAAGTGTGGTTTATACCCACTTATTATGGTATTCTCAGCTTATTATTTTGTTATAATTCGAGATATTTAAATGTATTTTATAATTTATTTTATATTTTATTTGTATGAGCATTAATACATGGATCATGGAATAATTGCACGTGTTTTGGGAACTTCCGGGAACACAGGACGAGTACAGGAGCTGAGGTGCCATGGCCCCACAAACCTCATACAAATTCCAGGGGAATAGGCGCCACGACGGCCATTATTATCAATGGCGCCAAGGCGCCATCATGCCCATTATTATCAATGGCGCCAAGGCGCCATCATGACCATTATTAAGGGCGCCTTGGCGCCTCAACATTTTGAGTAAACTGGCGCCGTGGCGCCAGTTAAATTAAATAAACAGGCGCCACGGCGCCTTCCCAAAACACAAACCCATACATTTTCCCGGAAGTTCAGCGCCCCGGCGCCCACTTACTGCAATGATCTGGAAGAAAACTTACACGTTCCAGGATTCAATTTTTAGGGTTTTCAATAATCCTAATGCTACCCAAAGACTCCCAGCCTCAACTATAAATATAACATTACATCCAACACTCAAAGGGAGGCTAATACACTGCGTAAAACACAGAATTAAATATTTTTAGAGATCCAATGAGAGGATTGAAGAGCGACAATATGAGACAAAGGCTGTAATATCCGGAGAGGAAGAGATTCAATTCGGGTTTTATCTTCTTATTTCTTTCTTAAAACTCTAATGATTTCCATTAAATTCGTGGCTTGATTATTTATTGTTTATCTTTTGTCATGAATTTACTTTTTAATTTTGGAGAACGATTGTAATTGATGCTTGAACCTTGTATTTTGTTTATCAGTTTTGTAATGAAGTTTTATTAATTATTTATATTCTTTTGAGTTTAATGCTTCTTGATTGCTGGCCACAATTTGAGATGATATATGTTTAGAATCTATCACTCGAGAGAGGGGATTTTGAATAGATCTAGAGAATATAACCTAGGATTTTATAGAGTTCGAGAGAATCTGTAGTCCTTTGAAGTCGTTAACATAGAATCACAAATCGTAATGAGTTATTAACTATTGGATTTTTATAGAGATATCGAAGTCTATAGTTGATAATATTTTCACTCGGCACTCGAGAGAGGGAGTGAATATTTTAGGATCTTGACTTATAAATAATATAACTGAACAAAGATTAATTGGCATGACAAATACATAGGAGACAGCTAGGTGAAATCAGGATCCAGAATCTCTATAGTATTAGTTCCTCCTATTTTATTATTTTTATATTTTATTTATTTATTAAAAATATCTTGATTAATGATCGTCTAAATAAAGTTAGGATTATCAATTGTAGTACTTAATGCGAGTTAACGCAATCTATGTGGGTTCGACACTCTTTCACTGATTTATACTAAAACTTGACACCGTACACTTGCGGTACGATATAAAAATATCATACCATGGACCGTATGTTAGGTATTATTTCTGAGCCTAACTGCAATAAGGCTTCTTCTTCCAGAGTTGTGCCTGTTGCAGCTAAATGTTGTTGGCGAATTGGTCGCGTAATTGGATTTTGATGACGTCAACGCAATTGACGACTTCGACGTGCAAACATGAAGCAATACAAAAAGTGTCGAAGCATAAGGAGTGAAGAGCGAGAATGTGAAGACTAGCGGCAAATCGAAGATAATGATTAAGAGCTAAATTTTATTGTAAGTGAGTTTACTCAAGTGATCTAAAGCTCTTAGGAATCATACATTTTGCATCACTTGCATTTAAAATGGATTAGAATGCTTAAAGAATCATTTGCACTTTATTTGTACAAAAATGAATTTCTATGCACAAGTACATCGGTAAATGATCTTCCAAAAACTATCAAACGGTTGAATTAAACTTCAAATAATATACCGTTAGATAGATATGTGTCTCTAGTTTGCTACGGTTCAAACGGAACATAATTCCGATGCATAGAACTTTTTCTAGAGCCTTTTTAGTACAACATGTTCAGATGTGCGTTTTCTGCATACACGTCACATTAGAAAAATTCCATAAAATTCATCTTAATTGTTTTGGAGCTGAATTTTTTACAGAAGCTAGATCTATGTGTCTAGTTTATGTATAAATTTACGGATCATGATTTGGAATTTTCTAGAGAAAGTTACGGCCAAAATACCAAGTGTCGTCAGTCTTGACTGATCATGCACATACTGAAACCAGGGAGATCCATGCCGGTCCCCATGCCGGTTTGCTCGCCGGTCTCCATGCCGGTTTTAGCTGAGCAAATAATGCTCTTTGGAACCAGGGAGCTCCTCGCCGGTATCCTCGCCGGTCTCCTCGCCGGTTTACTCGCCGGTCCAACGGCTAGTTTTTTGAACGTTATGTTACCGTTGGAGCCCTAGACCGGTATGCCGGTCCCCTCGCCGGTGTGCTCGCCGGTCTCGCTGTAAGTTGGGGAAAACTTTACATTTTGTTATAAATAGAACCCCAACTCCTTTGCCTTAGGTTAGAGATCTAGAAAACCTTCATATACATTCTCTAAGGCAAACAAAGAGTGTCATATATCTTCATATTCATAAACACTCATCCAAGCTCACACACACATCTTCCACATCATTTAGTGAGCTTAGAACACTTGGGTTTGCTCTCACACAATCTTCTTATTATTTGTGAGTGCCCAAGTGTGTTGTAAATCTTTCATATCAAAAACACTTGTGGTTTGTGAAATCCCATTGTTTGGGTAATTTGTAAAGGTTGTGAGTGCTCCTACGTAGAAAACTCAATCTTGTAAAAGGTTCGGAGTGTGCCTTGGCGGAAAACTCTTGGTTACGAGTGAACCACGAAAAACTCGATTCTAGTGGAAATCTTCAAGCGAGGCTTGAGGGAGTGGACGTAGGCACGATTTGCCGAACCACTATATATCGCGGTGTCGTATCTCTCTTTCCCTACTCTTTTATACACTTGCAAGTTTATTTGTATTTACACCAATTGAATAGAAACTTGCATATAGGCCATTTATTTGAATAGAGAAAATTGACCTAAAACTCCCACTTGGTAATAAGAGCCTAAAATCGGCAAAGATTTTATATTTCCGCATTTGTAGCGATAACCCAATTCACCCCCCTCTTGGGTATAGAGATTTCTTTGTCGCTATTGCTTGTAGGTACTTTCAAATGTGACTTAGGTAAGAAACTTGTTGTGTGTAGTCATGTTTCTCCTTATGTTGTTCCTCGTATTGTTTCCCAACCTCAATCTAGAGGTGTTGTGGGTAAACCTTGCTCTCATCCGAGGTTTTGCCATCACTGTGGCAAGGCAAGACACATTAGGCCTAAGTGCTACATGTTGCACAAACATAAGAGAATGCCTAAGATTGTGTCTCCTAGATTTGATTCGTCAAATCTAATGTCTCAAGTTTCTGCACTAACCAAACAAGCTCAATTCTTGAGTGAGAAACTTGTTTTGTTGTCTGGGAACACTCATGTGGAAGAGGTTCCTAGAAAGGTTTGGGTGAGGAAGCAAGATGAATTTCCATCTTCTTCTGCGTGTCCTGATGGACATGATGAGAGTGCACTGCGATGTAACTCTGCTTGAAAGATGCATTCTTTTCCCATTGCATGTGTGTGTGCGTGTGTTTTATGTTTTTGCACGTTTGTTTTATTTTCACAGCATATGGGTGTGTGTGTCTTGTTTTTGTTTTATGTCCCTTGGTATATAGAATGGAAACCCGGATATAAATTTCATAGCCGATTCCGAATTGACGGTAGTATGATCTGCACTCGGGATACAACTCCACGTACCATTGGATGTTTTTCAAGCCTGTTTGTGTCTTTATTTTTTTTTGTGCTTTAAAACTGAAAAATCAAAAAAAAATTATATATCTTTGAAAAATACCAAAAATATTTTTTATGGCTTGTTAGAGAATGAAAAACTTATGCATGTGATCCTGGTATGTAGGATATATGATTATGCATGTATGATGTGCTTTTATTTTTCTTGATGCTCTATATACATGAGTGTGTGTGATAAAAACCTTTGGTATATCTTGTGTTTGCACCTCATATACACGTTTTTATTTTTTCAAGGCTTGGTCGCATGTATGAGTTTTTGGAATAGCAATCTAATTTCTATCATATCTTGTTTGCTCAATAGTGTGACATTTGACTAGTTGACCTTGCTATCCCCTTTTTCAAAGTAAAAAGAAATATTTTTTTTTCAAAAAAATGAAACTCAAGTGCAAAAGAGTCAATGTGGCCAAATTCAAAAGATAAGGGCAAAAACCCTTCACTCGAAAGAGTTGATAAATATGAGCTCATGATATTTATGGGGTAAATAATATAGCATGCAACTAATGTTGCTCATTTTCAGGTCCTAGTGGTGCTGGGTTTGAACACATATTTTGTGGACTTGGTTTGTTTAGAGATGGATTTCTTTGGCTGTGTCCAGCTCATAAAATAAGGTCTTAAGTCTTGATTCGTTATGCACTTTATTTTTCCACGCAAGTGCTTTATATGCTTTGGTGTTTATGTCATATGCATAAGTGTTGTATTTAGCCGTTTTAAAATGATGCATATTGTTTCATGTCATAAACAGTTGAATACTGACTGGGTATCATTGTATCAGCTTGAAATGTTGTTTCAGTCAGTTTTTGACATGATTTTTATTTGTCTCAGTATAAGTCTGTGTGTGCTTCATGTTATTGCATACCATTTTTTTTCTCTTATTTCCTGTGCACTTTTCTGAGTTTTTAGTTTGCTTCCCGTATGTTTTTTTGCTAACTGTTTGTGCCTGTTAGTGAGGGGGAGTAATCTTGTCTGTTTATGCTCTTGCATGTGTTTTCTCCTGTTCTCCTGTTATTTTTCCTTTTTCGTTTACCATTTGTTATTTCGTGACAAAAAGGGGGAGAGTAATATATTAAGGGGGTGCCTTAATATATATGAGGGAGTCGTAGAATATCCTTTAGATATCTCCGTTTTAAGGGGAGTTAAGATTAAGGGGGAGAGGGATTTCTACTTGTACATGCATGAGATTTTTACCTGCTTTATATTTTATTTGATTATCCCAATGTTTTTCACGGTATATTGTTGTTTGTGGATGTTTCAGGTAGCAGGTATGTTGCTGCGATGGCATTATTTTCAAGACTACTTTGTTAGGTGTTAGATCGAGTCATAATGTAATAAGTCACTGTTTTGATGGTTGACAGTTGACTATTTTCTTTTTGGGTCTATTGCCGTAGTCTTTGTATTAGGTAGTGTTTTGTCACGGAATGCCAAATGGGGAGATTGTTAGTTCCATTTTTATTGGCATGTGTCCGTGACAAAACAAGTTCAATTGAGTTGTAATTTATCATGAAGATCTTTGTACAATTGGACTGGTTTTTGGCTGCTGTGCATCAGACATGCGTTCGTGGTGCGTTCGTTGCAGTGTTCGAACGAATGGCGTTAGTGCTGCGTTCTTCATCCGGTTAGAACGTTGGCTTTAGTTCTCTATTGGGTTCGAACGAGAGCATTCCAGAGAGCAAACGTTCGAGTCACGTTCTTGTTGGGTTCGAACGGGATCATTCCAGAGAGCATCCGTTCGTTGTGCGTTCGAACGAGTATTTCCAGTGGGCACGCGTTCGTGGAGCGTTCAAGTAACCGTTCGAACGCCAGTCGCATTTTTCAGCGTTTTTGGCATGCAAAACCCTAACTTTTCACCCTACCTATATAAACAAACTTGTAGCCGCCATCCCCATTAGTTGAAACATATTCCTTTTGAGCCAAAACCTCTCAACAGCTTTCAACTCTTTTGATTTCACCTTGAAGACTCTTTAAATCACATGTCTTCTATTTGTTTGGTGAAATCCAATCTTTGTTAAACCTTCAACACATCCTAACCCAAAATCCCTAATCCTTTAGAGTTCTTTAGGAGGAGTTTTGGTAGTCGGAGTTCTGGCGTCATTGGTGAGAAAATCTACTCAGAGACTTCAGAGGTTCTGAAGAAAACCGTGGGTCGCGGGCTTGAGGAGTTGCCTTGAGTCCTTGCAGTATTGATGTACTTGAGTCGGTGGAGTTGCCACCATAGGTCTTGACCATCGCTGTAAATTTTTCTCTATACCCGGAGTGGTTTTTTACTCGTAAGAGTTTTCCACTTCGTCACCAAAATTATTGTGTTGAATTTTGTGTGATTGATTTATTTATCCGCAATTTATATTTTGCATTGAATTTATATTGTGGATTTTATTGTTGTGGTTGTCTGTTAATTTGCCTGTTGCAATTCCATAGTAGCAGTAACAGGACTTGTCCTGCTTATTGTTTATAATTCTGCATAGGGTCAGAACTTTGTGTAAAATCGAATTTTCACAAATCATGAGTTCTTTATATGTACGCGATCGTCTTCGAGTCTACTTTTCAATTCAACTGACCTCATGTCAATTGGAGCTCTAAATGTTCTGAAATATGTAAAAGAGTAAACGTCACTTTTGCCAAATACTTGTCCAATTGCTCCAAGATCTTCAAGACTTATTACAACTCAATTAAACTTGTTTTGTTACGGATATTGCCAATAAAAATGGAACTAACTCTTTAG